>PNEQ01081111.1:0-17426 GCA_003012365.1 Medauroidea extradentata
CGAGTGACTAGACTCTTTACAGGGATATTCGGAGTAAAACGAAATAATATCCTTCATATATTTCTATTAGCGATACCTAAACTCGCTATTGCAAGTACCGTACATGCATTTTTGTACTATTTATACAATGTTAACCAGTCCAAGTAACACTATTCATATGGCATTTTGACGAACGTTTGTACAGAAACAGCTGATGCTCTGAGCGATGCTCATCGTGTGACGTCACCGGCCAACCCGTCTATTTCCATCACCATGGTTTTATTTTTATATATGTACCACAATTTTTTTTTTCTTGTTTTAGACACAAAATGTGACTAGATTTTGTTCTTATAAAATTTTTTTTATCTCGCATAGTGTTTGCGTAACGGCTCGTTAAAGCCAAAATTTGCATGTTTCCGTTTTTAAGGACGACACTAAAACCAACTCACTTACAAAACTGAAAATGTTCACATTAAATTACAATGTTTTAGGCTACAAGTTAAACCACAAAATAAACTATATTTGTGTTTTAAAAAATTTTGAATTTATAATTTTTTTTTATTTTAAATTTTAGCGTTTTTATTTAAGTACAAAAAGTTTTATTCTTTGGTTTTAATTGTGTGAAATTGTAGTCCTCTGTTAATTTTTTTTTTGTATGTCAGTTGGTTTTAGTGTAGTCCTTAAACGGAAATGTGCACAATTTTACTTTCAACAAGCCATTACGCTAAAACTATGAGTCATGAGCGCACTATTTAGTCACATTTTGTGTCTAAAATAAGGAAAAAAAATATCTGGTGCAAATAAAAAACAGAAACACGGCGATGAAAATAGCTGTCCACCGCGTGCCGTTTAGTGAAGGGTCTGTTTGTGTGTGAGGTTGGTTGGTCCCCATATTTTCGCACGTACCGAACGATGTCGTTAGTCTGCGAGTTTTCTCGGGATCTCCCATTTCTCCCGCCCCTCATTCCAGCGCTACTCCATATTCACATCATGTAACCCTATTCAGCGCTAAAGACCTAGATGTTAAGTGCTGATCAAAATCTCTATACTTCACTTCCTCACTTATTAATATTTGTCGTTTGTCAGTGTATCAAAATTGGTTTTTGTTCTTTGCTCTGTCGCAATATGTGATGACACGCAATGCAAAATAAAAAATCTTACCTACTATAAAAAAATGTTTCTATTGCATGTTGACTGAAGCCCACCGATATATCGTATGTACATTTGGAATTCTTAGTAACAAATGGCAGTTATTTCATCGCTCGATTATTGAATATGTTGATTTAGCTGTGTCAATTGTCAAACATGTCTACTACATAACTTAATAAAAGTTGTAAGGACGTAATTTTGAGGATATGTTGCAGTTACTGGTTTTGAGGACAATGACATAATGGTGTTGCTGACATGTAACAGGACATGCAGTTCCACCAGAGATAATTTTCGAGACTACTTTTTTAATAGCGGCAGCGTTCCTTGGCAGGATTCCAGAATTCTTTATATATACTATATTTCACTACATTGGCCATTCATACACATTTTGAATGGGACACAACTATCAGTTGTCAGTTATATTCAAAGTATTGAAATAGGCTGTTTTACAACTTGTAACATAATGAAGTATCACAGCTGTCATTTCATAGTCACATATTTTAAGTTGCATATGACTTTGCTAGCTGTATATGGTTTTATTTCATAAGTACTGTGAGTCCCAAAACTGTAAAACGAAATTGCGTAAATTACTTAATCATGTGCATGGGTGTTATACGGTGTAATCAGTTCTATGTTGAAGCGTGAAGAAATATTGCGTTTGTGTACTTATATATTTTGGGATTTACTAATTTTCCTTAACAATTATAGTCAACAGAATTCAACCACAAATATGGGCAAACTATTAACACCAGGACCTTTCTTCGAAAGGCAATTATTTAGATATGGAAAATGTATTATATAGAACTAAATATTACACACTGAAAAGAGCTTACTCTATTTCTTCGTTAATTCCGCATTCATTTCTCCAAAACGAGGAACCACATTTTCTGCTATGTCATTCCATGCTTTCATTTTTTTTTTCTCACAATCATCACATGATAGGTCCTATTATAAGCCGTGCTACAATCAAGTTGTCCCTTGCTGTCTCTTTGTCCCATGTCTCGTCTTGTCCCATGTATACGGCCAATATTTATAAATTTGTTCCTTCGTCCTATGTCCTTCGTCAAGCTAAAGAAGAAGAAGAATTACCAAAACATTAAACGCCGCCAAAATTAGCTCGTAAACATAAACATTCGTATTCATAATGTCAGTAGAGAATGTGAAATGTAAAAAGAGCATTATTTAAACAAAAAATAATAATATTTAAACCAAAATAAGTGCCAATAAGTTTCACGAACGTGACTAATTGACGAATTTTTTAAAACAGCTTTTAAAGAACATCGCTAATACTTTTTTATTAATCAATTTGTATAATTGTCAGTCTCCGAATCCACATAATAGATATATAACAAAATAAAGGGCGATCGAAAATACGAAAACTCTATTAAAATTAACTGCACTCTGGTGTCGCTTTTCTGAGTCTGCAGGATGAGACAGCTCTATTGTGGCATCACATTTCTGGGTGTCCCTTGGTGACGTCAAGAGACGAAGGGGCACGTAGTACGCTCGACTGTGTAAGCTCGTACTTCACCAATTGTCTCATACGCCCTCAGCTCGTCCGTCGCATACAAGGGCCACGTGTAATAGGTCGCCCTGGATAAAGTGAGCACTAAAGATCTAAGTTTTGAAACTATATCACTAGCCGTTACTGTAAGTAAGTCAACATTAACAATAGTTACCTTACTACTTGTTAGGTTGGCAGCGAAATTACGCAAATAGTTCCACGCAGTGTCCTATTTAAATAAGTTACAACCGCGCTGAAGCAAAAGCAACAGAAATCGACGTATTTGTATTTTATAAAAGTAATAAAGTTTTTGTTATCAAACTACTGTATATAAATTCCTACCGACTGCACAATTTATCTTACACGCGCAAACATCAAGTGACGTGTCCAGAGAGGTTAGGCCCGATTCACAATGCGAAGTCGGCCGTTAGCAGTTGGCAGTCCGCCGTCGGCTGTCGGTGGAGATGAATATGCACGTTAAGATGTGTGTATTCACAATGCGCAGTGCGCAGTCGAGCAGTCCGCACAGCAGTCGGAGATGGGGAACTTTATCTCTGCCGACTGCCGAAAGATTCCCAACAATCAGGCGTTACTCTCAAAATCACGTGACGTATGTGTGTGTGTATATATATATATATATATATATATATATATATATATATATATATATATATATATATATATATTAGAGACTTTCTGTGCTTATAAAAGCAAACTAAGCAATTTTTATTAATTTAAAAACAATGTGTTTAAAACATAGCCGATTATTAAATAGCAGTTTTTTTACATTAGTGCATAAACATCATGGCTGCTGGACTGCACATTGTGAATATTGTATTCGACTGCGCGTTGTGAATCGGGCCTTACACATTTCCCATCGTTAGCCGTTTCGCGCGGAAAGATACAAATTGGCTGAAAATAGAACTTTATCAGGGTTTTTGAGTGCTCACTTTATCCCTAACCGACTGTAGGAATCCTAGGCGCGCGGACGGTCAGCTCCACTCTGCAAGGTCCCATTTCGATTAGGTAACTTCACGCGACTGTGAAACCGGCCTTACGCCAAGGTGAAGTGAGACAGGAGTGGAGCAGAGACGGAAATGAGTGGCGGTGCACAACGTCCGCCACGTTTCCCATATGCGAATAATTCTGTGCTGAACTCACCGGGAATCGAACCCGGACCCGAATCGTCTAGGTGGGAGTCGTGAAGTCAGACCACCGCGGCTCCTAATTTTCACGTGAATTGAATTAAATATGTAAAACTGGGCCTGAACTTTACTGTTCAAGGTCTAAAACTACATGTTTTATAGTCTCCTCGAGGTAAAATTAAATTTAAAGATATTCTCAGAGGAACAATAATGACTTAAGGCGCCCGCCTACTGGCCGTGTGTTTGTGTGAGTGAGGCACGGCGCCAAGGGCGATGTTGACCGGCTCATCTGGTGCGGTATCACCTCTACCGTAAGACACTGAAACAACGTGCAGTGGTATCGTAGATCACTCGCCTCACTGACACTTTCAGTGATGACCCCATACTTTTTATTGTTGGAATGTTTTAAGTAAAGTACAATACACCTCTATACTGTAGTTTCACAAGGATCCCTTCAGTAGTTGTTTAGACATAATAGATTGAAGAAGCAGTTTTTAGTCATTTTGAGGTGCTCTGAAATGGTTCATCTAATCAACGTGATGTTTTGAAACTACTATTCCGATGTCGTTTGAAGTGTTTGTTCTTTTCGTAAATGCACACATTAGAAACAAGTTTCGTAGTTTCTCAGATAAAAGAGTTCTGCTGGCACATTGCAACGCTGGCTACAAGGCAGGCAGGCGGGCGCCTTAAACAACATCGCTTCTACAGACGACACACCAAACTGGCGTGTTCTCGGGTTTTGACGACTCCATATGGAGACCCTAGAATTGTATTTTTTGACAGCTTGAAGCAGAGACCATATAAGGCTTGTGTCGCGTCTTACGACTCTGGCTTGTACTTTTGCTTTGCAGTATTCTAACAAATATAGATTTAAGGTATTCAGAAGGGCTTAAAATAGACCTGAGCGTGCTGCATTTTAACATTTATAATTATAGTCTGAAGTTTTTCATTGACGCAGACAGACATAACACACTACAACAATGATAATATATCACTAATACATTCCCTTTACTATAGATAATCTGACGTAACTAAGAAACATAACTCACACTTTTAATTTATTGTAAAATGTATCTGCGCAAGAACTTAAACATATGTTTATTAGTATTCACGACCTCTAAAGTGCTGACTTTATCGTCAACAGCCTATACAAATGGTACCCGTCTAACTATGCACTAGTAGGAATGCAAAATTTGTCAAATAACCAGTTCAAGCCGGTATGAAAGCAAAGGGGAGAAATTGCGCCTGTTCACGCGTATGGTTGGGAGGGGAGGGCGGTGACTGTTGACCTGCAGCGCTTATAAAAACATTCCTTCCTACTGATATGGTAGACATTACTCTAATATCGGTCAAGAACCTCAAGTGATACAAGTCTACCGGCCCGCAAGATCTCTAAATAGTCAACTCGGTCCACCCTACTCGGGAGCAGCGTATATAGCCAGAAGCAGACGATAAACAGGAAAGCGCACGTAAATTGTAAACAAACACATGCTCCCGCCGTGTGTCCATAAAGCGGAACTTAGTATTTTTCTTGAACGATAAGTCTGGAGGAGTTAATCAATTAAAATTGTCGCCAAGGAAACGTAACACAGGGATGGAATAAATTATATAATTATTTATTACAATGCTCTCTAGTTGCCTAACTCTCGATTATGCACAGGGGTGGATTTAAGGGGGGCTACTGGGCTGAACCCCCCCTCTCCTGCCCTCTCCTTCCCCCGCCCTCTCCGCACGAAAATCGTGTTCAACAATATATAGCCAAAGTATGTCGTGTCGTCGCTAGGAATCATGAGTTTTGGTCTGTGATGATCAAGTACATTTAATGAGTCCTACTTGGATGTATGTTATTTTTAATGTTCTGTAACAGTAAACACCAATACTTTTGAGATGGCTGTTTTTTTTTTTTTTTTTACAATCCATAGAATCACATTAGGGGTCCCCACCCAAAAAAAAGTTTCTAAATCCCCCACTCATTGAACAGCGGATGTGTGTCAGAGAATTATTTCATCTAGTAGTGTATGTCTATGTTAATTTTTGGTGGTTATAGCTCTAGCATGTTGGTACTTTATACATGCTAGTACACAGATGTAATGCTATATACGTAAAGTGTACCAGTACAAAAGGTCTACTAACTCAGGTCTGCCAGATTGGCGACTGAAAATACTCCGCTTCTGCAGCTTTTTTTTTTTTTTGTGCCACCAACATACTACTCTTCGAATTCATGTACGCTGGGAAAAAAATGGTAAAAATCCCACGGCTGAGTAGATCCAAACACATGACCAATAGTACCGAGACGAGTATATTATACCTATCACGTTTTCGTAAACACCTCTAGCGAGTGTTTGTGACGGAAGTCACTAGGGACCATAGTCGTAGGTAGATTCGTTGTTAGCGTAGAGGTAATATAGGGAACATGACGTCACAAATGTGTGTCCAACATGGTCTCGAGAGTTTGGTGTCGTTTATTTATGTTTTCTCGGCGTAAAAATGCAGTCGTGTTGTTTGAAACTTATGGCGTAGCTTCCAGAATATATATTTAGTCATGTGGTGTCACCAAGATCTCGGTTCAAAACCTTATAGTAAGTATGTAGCTAATATTTACTTTTTACTAAAAACAGCTGGGTTAAGGAAAACAGTAACGTGGCAAACATTGTTTACATTTGTCGTTCTCAAATTTCTACGCAACTATACTGTGCGATAATATGGTAGTATGCTCTCTTTAGTTCATAAATGCATAAGGTACCAAAATAACCCATTATAGTTGTGATTACTAAGCAATTATTATCTTGGCTCTCAATATTATTTCAAATTTCCCGCGCATATTTCACTAAAGTCACGTGACACATGCAGCTGTATAGAGGATACTCCATCTACCCTATATTTACTCTAAGGTTGCTAGGGACGATGTCTGGACACACCTGCGCATGCGCGCCACGAGCTACCATTCACAGCAATGAAGCTATCAGTACGGTATTCACTTCGTTTAGCATACAGGAAGGTCGAGTGTTCAACGGAGTACATCTTTGACTGAGGTAACTGTATTGGATAGGTCTCTATTAGGTAGGCTAGTTAGCGACTCCTTGATGTCAACGCTGGATTTGTGAACGTTGATCTCGCGGTGCTGAAAAAAACTAAATAAATAACTTTTGCAGTCTCCAGCATTACTACAGTGCTAAATACTTCGTAGATTTAATTACGTGCTGAGAAAGACCAGAGTTTATCCAAATTTAAATTTTAGGATAGGAAATATTCAGGTAGATTAAAGACTGGAAGGATCATGTATTGCAAATGTGTAAAACGTATTTTCGAAATGTATTTCAACGGTATATTTTCTGATATATTTTAATTTTTTTTTTTTTTAATCTGAAAGTGAGAAGCAAAAATACCACCTTATGGTTGCCAAATGCAACCTGGCTTGCCGTGCCCTTCAGTTGAAATTTTCTTTTGGAAATCGAAACCATGCATTGCGGAGCATAATTAACTTAGCAAAGCAATCGGTTTTTTTACTCTCGAATGTGTAGTAGCTTCAGAAATACTCAACTGGATGAGTGAATACTGGCAGTTTTAATTTTTTGAAGTAGCTAAATCTAAACAATATACCGTACCAGTTGGTTGCACCAACTGATGTAATAAATCTTCAATATTATTTTCGTGGTTGCAGTCGTATACTGGATTTTTAATGGAATGTTACTGGTGACTCAGTGGCGCAACTTCTCGCTTACCAGTCGTGACGTATTTCTGAAATTACTAGGTTCTATGTGTGATTCATATCCTATAGTACGATTAACTTAGCCGAGTTAATGCACTCAAAATATATGCTGTCGATTAATAATATTTGAACTCTATGGCGAACTATAAACCAGCCGTTTGGGTGGTTACATTAGACTATATAAAAGTAGTATTTATGTTCAAATAAAAATAAATTTCCGGAAAAATTAAGCTTTCTTATATGTTGCGTAGGCAACTTCATTAATTTTCGTTGACTACTTAGCGTCATTGAAGGAAGGTGTTTTTTTTTTTTTTTTTTTAATAATATAGGTGTAGTTTTATCTACGATTGTTTCACTTCTCTGCTACACTCCATTTTCGAACAATAAAACAATTTGCTCCCATTCTTGCAAGCTACCGCCGAAATGCCCTAAATTGCCATATTAATTGCGTCAGGAAAGATATCGCTCCTGCAGCGTTTAGATTTGATTTGACATTCCTAGTGACATTCTAAGTAACGAGGAATCATTTCTAGACGGACGTAGTGGTTACATAATCCTCGCATGGGAAACTTAGCGCGCATTGTTTTCTTGTAGTTGCATATGTCAAAATTGGCAAGTAACGGCAGCATAAACCCAACGAAAACCACTGAAATCTTACATAATCCGTGGTTACATAAACATAAAAATCACTTGCTGCAATTTTGAATATATTTCTAGATAGTCATTTTATTGCACATGGGTTCGTTTTAGTCAATTTTCGTAGTTTACGCCGACGTAAGACGTAAATTTTTATTTCGTTATGCGGTTAAATGGAATACTGTGCATGCTAAAATTTTCCCTTGGAGAGTAATGAAGTTAACAAATAACTTTTAAAATTTAACAGACTATGCTTAGTACGTAAATAACGGTCTTACACACCCTTATGGTAACCTTACAAACTCATAGAGGTGACCTCAAGATTTTCTTTTTTTGGTACGGTTAGTTCTTTTTACTATTTATGCTGTCATTATAGCAAGGCTACAGACGCTTAGTTTTCTAATAAATAGCGTATTGTATGCATACATAAAATTTAAATGAATTTTTAAAAATATTTGCTTAAGAATTACTTGGCGTAACCAGGTAGATTTTAATTGGAAGTATATCAAATTGATTTTTAATGTATGCAGCTGTACGTAATAAAGATTGGTGACGTTCGATGTGTCTTAACAGTGAAGGTACATGGAAATATTGAAGTGTCGTAGGACTGGTAGCAAGGGCATCATTTCAGGTATTTCTAGGGAGGGGGGAGGGGGCAAGATTTGGTTTTCCGGCGACAGTGAACTTGTTGCATATTTTTTATTAAGCATGTATAAATTAGATACTTTAATAATAAAACTTCAGTTTTATGTGCTTAAGTTAGCATTATTTAAATTTAAAAATACAAAAAATATATTTATACACATAAAATTCTAAATCCAGGAGGGGGGCATTTGCCTCCCCTCCCCCCTGTGGCCCCAAATGATGCCCCTGACTGGTAGTCTTAAAGTTATGAAGTTTTAACGTACTTACCTAGGATAGGATGTAATAATTAAAATACGTAACATACTAGCTACTAAAGCCTACAAAGTCGAATCAAGTGGCATGACGCGCTATAGTATCTTGGGTGACTGAAACAAAATGTGACTGTATCAAGGGCTAAAAGACATTTAGAAAAATTTAACTTTGGTACGTCACGTTTGTATATCGCATAATTAATGCAGTTTTCACAATACAGCGACGCATTCCTGCCAAATGTTCAAAACAGAGCAATGAAATAATCGCCGGCCAGTGGCGACAAGAACTTGTACTGCCATATTTTACCTAGAGTAATAACTCTGTGTAACTGTAAAGTATTATGAATGAACGTGAACGGAAGGTAAAGAAATATCTGTTTATGCTCGCATCAATTTAAATAATCGCAGACAAGGGGTTAAATTTTCTACCGAAAAATAAAGATGCATAGCTACTGTTCCACGAACCTGCGGAATTAATTCCATTAATTTACACAAATACGTTTATAGTTTTAATAGCATAAAACTGATTCTTAACTTTGTTCGAATTCGAAAGGAAAAAAAAAAAAAAAAGTTGCACCAGTGTTAAAATGTAGACAATTTTTCTTCTTTGTATCTGTCGCCTGCGATGAGCGTCAAATCAAATGTCAACCGCTCGTGCAATGTTCTCGACGCCCGTCGCTAGCGTCAGGGCATTTGATTGGCTGACGCCCGTGGCTGAGCGACAAGTAACTATTGTGAAAACCGCGGTTCACCTCAGTTTTTTTTAAAACGTCCTTTTTGAATTTTTGTGAATGTGTAAGATTTTTATTTTCTTTTTTTTATACCTAATTTGTGATAAACTCTTCCTCTTAGGAAATTTGTGTATCTCATAGTTTTTCGTAATGAGTCGTAAACGTCAAAATTTGCACTTTACTATTTTATGTACGCCACTAAAACCAACACATACCATACCGAAAAAATTCGCAGTTTGTAACAATGTTGTAGGCCATGATTTGACACACACAAAAGAAAAAGAAAAATAAATTTTTGTATTTTTAAAAATATGTTCGAAAATTTTTAAATTTTCATTTCAAAATTTAGCACTTTTTATTAGAAAAAAAAGGGGGGGGGGGTACTTCAAAGTCACAGTTGTGATTCTAGTCGGCGTGACGATGTGGAATGTGCGAAGCCCGAGCTCACGAGCCAGCAGGCGAGTACTTGTGCCAGTCAACTAGGGCAGCTGGAGTGCGACGTTGCCACGACGGTATAATGGCTATGACATAGGCCCACGTATCTCCCTTGCTGACTCGTAGTCTCTGTGGAGACTAGAAGAGTAGTAATTTCAATACATTACACTTCAGCAGTACACACATGTAGATGGCCTGGCTTGTGCACACGCCTATTGTCTGTCCACTCTAAGGTTGCAGCAGAAATAAAAATTGCTAATGAAATAAATCAAATCAATTTAATCATATCTTGATTCCTCGCATTGGGATTGTGTCGTAACATTGATACCTTGTATACTTAAATATTTCAAATGAAGTTTACGTTATGCAAAAACGTTATTGACTTTCACTTTGATGGAATTAGCTGCAACCTTAGAATGGACAGAGTATATATAATGACTGGGCGTATTCTCGTCCACACAGTGTTATATTGGAATCACGATAAAACGACAGATGTGACGCGAAGTGCACGATACGAATAAAATAACTTGAGAGTTAATTAGAGTCGAGGCTTCTGTGACACCAGTGCAAAAGTCTCGACACTGATTAGCTGAAGTTATTTTATTCGCGTTTGTCGCGCTATGTGCTGTTGTGATTCCAGCATTATGTTTAAACATGTTAAGGGGCCCGCCTCGTTGCCATAAAATCACACTGCAGCGTGTTTGAAGAAACAGTTTTACACCGAAACTAATACGCGTGTGTTCACGCCGTTTCTCTAGGGAAAGAACACACACACTTCAGACGACTGCTCTTAAGTACTTTCAAGACAACACACGTATTAGAAATCCCCTTTTAGGGCACGTCAAAATGGGTTAAAACGGGGTTTTCAGGCTGCTGTAGCGGAAAATATACTAGCCGAATACATGTGGAACCACTTAAGGGTAGTGCATTGGACTTTAGTAAAGTGATTTCGTAAATAAAACAATAGGGTCATCACTTAAAGTCCCATAGGAAATTTGTTTTTTTCGCGAAGACTGCACGCCTTAAGCGTAGAGGCGACGCGCCGTTGTATGGCCCATACGACGTCGCCCTTAGCACCATACCTCACTCACACAAACACATGTGCCACGAGGCGGGTCCCTTAACTACAGCACTATACAAGTGGATCATAGTTTGCTATACATGCCACCATGTAGGGGCACTCTGATTCTCGCATGTGGGTATCGTGCCTGGACGATGCCGTATGTCGGCGGGTTTTTCTCGGGCTACTCCTGTTGCCCTCGCCCTTCACTTCAGGCGTCACATCATATCCACATCATGTAAATACTACTCATTAGTTCTGTAGACACAGCCCAGTAAAATTAGACTGAAAAACGACAGTGCTGACGAATAATTAGAGGAAAGTAGGAATCTTTCCCAATCGAAGTACACTCATAGTAAGAGTACACTAAGTTGCCACGATTCAGAGTGGAGCGTTGGCCACCATTTTTAAAAAGCTGTATTTTTTTTTTTTTTTTTTTTTTTTTTTTTTTTTTTTAAGGTTTTTCTCAAACTATACGAAAACGAAGTCCCCAATCAAAAATATTGTTCTAAGGTAAATGTAGCGCATCAAATTACGATCCCAATGAGTGTTAAATACATTTAAATCTGTTATTTTATAATAAAAAATAAATTTTGTAAAATCGTTAGTTTAAAATTTTTTTTCGAAATATTTAAGCTATCAGTTTCTACACTATCAGTATCTCCGAAATAGTCCAATCTAACAAAAAAAAAGTAATGAAATCAAATTTGTAGAATGTTTAATTATGCTTTTTACAAACTTTTATATAATGAGTACCATTTAGTATTGGTCATTCGAGATAGTGAGTACTAAAGATTTAACCTTTGAAAAAAAAACACTAACCGTTACTACATATGTCACCATTAGCAAGAGTTATTTAACTGCTTGTATGGTTGGTAGCAATTCATCGCATGTAGTTCCGTGTATTTTCTTGTTTTATTACAACATTAGTGAAAGAACATTAGATGAAGTCGATCTCTTTGTTTTTAATATACTTCAAAATATTTATTTGTGACCTTATTGACATTTCTACTTATAGTATACTTAGACCTAATTGGCGCCAGAAGAATGAGTCACTATCGCAGGCCTCAAATCATCTTGCACGTTAGCACTTTAGACAGTTCAAAATCCACAAACAGGTGGCATCAAAATTAGGTTTCTGCAGTTTTTTCGCCGCTTCGCCAAGTTGTATCGTTTGTGTGTGTTTGCCCGTTGTGCGTATGTACACATACACAAGTATTTAAATTGCTATGAATATCGTTGCCAATTGGTGTGAAACAATCAGTATTCTGAAAATGTTTGTTTGCCAGCCTAGAATCAACGTACTTTTTATTTCGCATATTAAGTTATTGTTTCTGTTAAGTGCATCGTCGTTCGTGGCAGTAGAACTGAACGAAACTTGAATTCTTAAATTGTGTATGTCATGTATGTGGTGATTTTGAGTTACAAATTAAACTATGCCCGCATTTACGAGATTCGTAACGTCAATAGTGTGTGATGTATCAATAAGTCGATGGACAGAAGAAACCAGCGTGTAAGGAGTTAACTGGCAGGTATTTATAACTACGATTACTCTTTATTATATCTTGTATTCAGCCCCCGTGCATTTAATGAGTTGATAATGTTGATAAAATTTATCGGAGCAGTTTAATGTAGTTGTAAACATTGCACTAGGCCTACCCTATGTAAATAAAAGCACGTAGCCATATTTACATTTACATTCCGAGGAAAGATATAAACAGACAGGAAATAGAAGTTAATCAGGTTTTTTTTTTTGTGCTCGCTTTATTACGAATCACCTATACATATTGTTGCAAACTTTACCTGATGTCCTCTAGGATGAAGTGTTGCAAACTTTATGATAATAGCTCGAGGATGTCTCAAACATGTAATTACACAATTATAGCGGATAATAGTAAGGGATTGTCTAAGTTGTAGAAGAACTATTGAAGCCAATATTTGACTAATCACATTTATTTACTGAACTCTACACCTTTGGTTTCTGTTTTGCCCTAATCGGCACAATCCAATGTACGAACCCAAAGCCAACTTAACTGGGAACTCACGTCTCTCGCGGCTGGTCCGACCTTCGATTCTGGGGACGGACCGCCATCCTGGACACCGGAACTGGCTGCCCCTCGACGTGGTTGACGGCCCTCTGGCTCGGTGTCGTCCAGCACCTCGTGTGTCCTTGTGGTGGCTCTGCCTCGCGCAGCCTTTTCGCGAGTCTTTATAGTCGGGGCCCGAGATGTTATTAAAACCACCTCACTCAGCTTGCCCCGCCCTCGGCTGCGTTCATGGCTATGTTACTCTCGTAACGTCATGCTTATATATTTTTTATTTATAATTTTAGTAACCTGTGCCATAATTGCGAGAAATATTTATTTTAGTGTAGATTTTTGGTGATAAGCAGATATTAATAATTTAGAATATAATAGTCGCCCAAATCTATTCACCCACGTCACCATATAAACCAAGAAAATGGAAATAATACAACTGCAACACATTAAAGAACTATATATTAACGAATACTTATTTATTATGTAAGACACCAGCGACAAATTTTAATTACCTCATTTTGGGAAGCGACAAAATTTAGTAAACAAAAAAAAATTAATGTATAGACTGGCCACGATTTATAGTAATTCAAACTCTTTCGTATAGTTTACAAATAACTATGCTGCTGTTAGTTATTACTTCGACTTTGAAATTAATTATTCGAAATAACCTTCCTGTTCAACCTGAATTCAGGACGTATTTAAGTATTCCCGGATATCTTCTGAGTGAAATACTAGAAAACCTACTTGTATCTGTATTTTATTTTTTATCCTTTGGACTGTACAATGTTACAATATAGAACACGTCAGATATGTACAGTTTTACAATATTTGCATTGACAATTTTCAAAGTTATAGATATTACAAATTTCAGCTATACAATTTAGACCTACGTATGAAAAAAAAAACCTAATTAACAAAACTATATATATGAAGGAAAAAAAAACACCTATTTCAGTAAACTATATACAATTAGAATTACGCAGAGAAACTTACATATATGGATAACATAATTTTAAAATTATACATAAACATGTGCATATAAACTACATACAGCACAAAAACATATTTCTTTACAGCACAGTTTTTTGGTAAAATAAACTACAACATACCATAATATAAAAATAGCAAGGAAAAGCGAAATACAATATTTATCTTATACATAATTCAGTAATGCATACATGGAAAAATTCTATTTTAAATAAATTTTATTGCCAGTAGCATGTATCCTTGCCTATTTTGATATCAAAATACTCTATAGTCATAGAGCGGATGTGCATGTAGGAAATTTTTAAGGCTGGATTTAAATTATTTATTACTGTTTTCAAAAAAGTTGTTCCAAGGTAACTAATAGATAACTATCGACAGTGAACATAATATAGCAATGCTTACTTCGATTCCGTATGACGCAGTATACAAAATATCTAAACTGAAAAATACTCATTCTAGATTTACATTG
The DNA here is from genome assembly GCA_003012365.1 of Medauroidea extradentata. Lineage (NCBI taxonomy): Eukaryota > Metazoa > Arthropoda > Insecta > Phasmatodea > Phasmatidae > Medauroidea > Medauroidea extradentata. The sequence goes on from PNEQ01081111.1 coordinate 14,740, forward strand.
CAAGGTGTTATTATTAACTTACATCGTTCTCCAGTACACAACTCAACGCTGGCGATGCTTAAAGCGGTCCCGGATTAGCCCGTCCGGTAGGCGAAGAGCGGCAAAATCCCATGAGGTGGGAACAGAGAAATTAATTTATTTTAAGCCCCTGGGTGCGAAACGAGTCGACAGGGATGAGGGGTTAAACCGGGCACTGAAGTTTAAATAAAGATTCCGAAAGAAAAAAAAACTACTATTACGGTGAAAAATTATCAGACAAAGAAAGATGTGGTGTCCGGGCGACCGGAGCCGAACCGCCTCGGCACGCTGCGGAAGCCTTGGCCGGCTCAGTGCGGCCATGCCGCTGAGCGCGCAAAAACTTCTTAACACACAAAAACACTTACAAACATACAAACAAAAGCACTTCAAAATTGGAATAAAAATTATACGTGCTGATTAGTGTCCAAAAGGTTGTTTGGATTGTTCATATCTATATTTTGGAGAATTTGGGTCAAACAATATTTTACGTTAAATGAATTTAAATTACGTTAAGAACAAAGAATTACCTTATTATTAAATGAAAAATTTAGGAAACAATAATATTAATAAGAAAAAAAATTTAACAATTATACGATTTAAAGAATTAACTTAGCAGAGTTTGCCGGTTGGACGAGTCCTTGACGTTGGGCAGAGGGGTGTTTTTACGTGAATTTAAGGTTAGACCGAACAAGTATTTCCGGGGTGCTGAACTTAGAGAAACAAGGTTACCCCTGGCCTTTTACGTATTTTTAGTACGTGATACAAGTGCCCTCGTTGTCCTCACACACAGCACTAGCACTGACAGTTAGTGGTTCACAGTGTGTTGTCTACGTTTAGGTTTAACGGGGAATATTCCTAGCAATGGCTCGTGATTTGAAGGGACCTTATCTACACATGGGCGTCGCGTTTGGCGTCGGAGGTGGAGTGACCTCTTCAGATTACGCTGCCAGGCGCGTTCCCATATGCGCCCGTAGTACTTGGTTGCCAGGTGTGTTCCCTCGGTGCGTGGTGCGCACGACGGGCTGTTCCGAAGTGCGCGCGGCTTGGTCAGCGACAAACTTACCTTCGCTGTTTTCCCTTTCCTGCAGACGAAGTTCAAACACCGAACAAATTAGAAGTCTTACATAAATTCTTGCCTGTTTTAATACTAAAACGGCAAGTATTAAAATTATGTACTACAATTTAACATTTTCCTTAAGTCGTGAAAACACACGTACTCGGGTCAACTCGCATGCTCGCTAACCTAGCAACCTTTGCGAGACATAACTGTAATTCTGACGATAAAGGTGAGTTCTATACATCTGTACCCTATAGAAGATTCCTCTACTAAGATGTCAATGCCCGAGAAGCACTGCTAAAACGCCCAATTTTGTCATTTTGGCCGCTTTACAATATGCTTTAATGATTACTGTTGAACCAGAATTTGGAATACACACGTATAGTAATCTTTGAATAATATTACTAAGGTCAGGTTTCACCAACCAAGTTTAAGCGATTTAATCTAGATTACTCGGTACTTAATCTCGATTATACATGTTCTTGGTTTCACCAAGCTGTTAAACACGATTTTCTCATCTTAAGCGAGATTAAATTTAACTGCTCGATTTTGGCCGGGTAACGTCACTAATCTCGCTTAAGTTCATAATAAAATGGCGCGAGTACTGTATAATTTGGTACTAGTAGACAATACAGACGAAGACGACTTTATTCCTGTGTATCTGCCTCGTAGGATTAGAGAAATAAATAATTATTTTAATGAGAATGATGGTACAGACTTCCAAATACATTTCAGCTTGTCAAAACAATCGGTCCATTCACTTTGATACATACACTGACAGTACAGAAGTCACAGTGGTCTAGAGGTTGACGTGGCCCGCCGGCCACTGCCGACGGCCATAGCGACCCTTTGTCACCAGCAAGCCACCCGACGTCACTCCGGCCCACGCGGCCAGAATAAATTAAAACTGTTTAATCAATATTGCGGGCGAGGGAGACAAGCTAGGACGAAACTGACCTCACCACTGGGTTGGGGCGAATTTTGTGCACAAAAAGGACATTGGAGGGAACGCGGAGCACGCCAGGATTAAAAAGATATTGACCGCTTGAAAGACACGTAACTTTGCCACGTGCTCGCAAAGCCCCGCTACAGACCCGGGAACCTGAACCCCCAAAAATCCAGCAATTAATTCTAGTGTGTGGTGAATACGATAAGAACTTAATTACACATTGTTTAGCAATGACATTAATTCAGTAGTGATATGCAAACTTGACCCAGGTCAGGGACTGACCTGTCGCCAACCTGACAAAACCATATTTCCCCGTGTCGTAATTAACCCCTGGGAACTGCTATTAACATTCTTAAGCAGGCGGGGAGTGTGGAAAAGAGTGCGCAAGACCCCAGAGACAGTTACGCGCCTTTAATAAGTGATAGCGTGTTTTGCCATTTATTGTGTGTCAACTCGTGTCAACCAAAGCAATCAAAGTAGAGACGTAGAGACTGCTGAAGGCACCTAATTAACAATTAAGAACATTCCAAAGGGTTACCATGTATATGTAGTGTCTGTAAGTAAAAATGTGATTATCGAAATTTCCCTCACGAGGCATGCGCGGGAACGGGGAGCTTGGCTCGCCGCTCTCCGCCATGTTCGAGCCAGTTGATGCTAGCGGGC
>PNEQ01081112.1:0-17429 GCA_003012365.1 Medauroidea extradentata
ATGCTCTGCCGAGCCCAAGTGTGTGGGCTCTCCCTGCTGCCGCGCCACCGCCATACCGCACCATGCTCTGCCGAGCCCAAGTGTGCGGGCTCTCCCTGCTGCCGAGCCCAAGTGTGCGGGCTCTCCCTGCTGCCGCGCCACCGCCATGCCGCACAATGCTCTGCCAAGCTTAAGTGTGGGGGCTCTCCCTGCTGCCGCGCCACCACCATGCCGCACCATGCTCTGCCGCTCCTAAGAGTGTGCGGAAATAAGGATTTCTATACAGAACCAAGATTTTTACATGTTGCCTTTTTATGTCGCACATAAAACTGTGGGGGATGTTAAAAACAGATGATGGAAATACTCCCATAAACACAAGTATCGTGTGTGTGAAACGGACTACGGAACTTCTTTGATCGTATAGCCTACAAATTTAACAGTGTAGAGATTTACCAATCACGCGATGTTGGTATCACGTCAACGATACAAAAGTACGTGTCTGTAGCTACATACGAAAAGCAGGCATACAAAGCAGCTGACTGGGGTGAAAGAGATAAGTTTAAGCTGAAAATACACCCTAGAGGGTTATATGAAGCAGTTATTCTAATGAGAATTTTACTCGGCTTTGCCGTGGACTATATCCATATAATCCTTGATGCTAAACAGGATTCGGTTGTACTGTTAACAAATACTACAGAAAATGCACTGTTTTGTACAAGAGACGTTGATGAACTTGTCACATTAGAATTAAAAACATTGGAATGGTTAATGCAGCCCAGGGGGGCACGCAAGTGGCGGACCGGTTTCTTCGGCTACTGCGCAGTAATGTCATGTGGCAATCAGCGCGGGCGCGCTTCCTACAATCCCTCTCGTTCTATCCATGCATTTCCCTCCCTGTTTTACACAAACACTTTATGTAAACAATGTAAAAACTTACAGTTATTTCTAATACAAGAAAAGTTATTGATAGTAAATTTAGTAACAATCATACTGTGTATGTGTTAAATATTTAAGTTGTGTGATGTTAGGCGTGTTGATAAGCCACGGTGTTTTAAAAAAATGTTAAGCTCCGCGCCTGGCACTTAACACAAGTAATGTGGTACAGTACTGAAAAATTAAAATATTTAAAGTCTGCTGTAACACATACATTAAAACATATTTCATGTATATTTACAGTTACAGTTTTATAATGTAAGAAATACGAATACAAAAAATTTGCTCTGGTAGAAGACTTTCGACTATATTTACTGCACAAGAAAATTAATTTAGAACTAATATGCTCGAAAAAACATTTTATTTGCCACATCAAATTTTTTATTTATATGAGCCACTGCAAAGTAATGTAACTTTATGAAAAGTTATTTTTTTTATCCATCACCTTGGAGCTGCGAGAATATTAAATTTTTAGCGGTAAAGAAAACTTTTAAGTTTTTACTTTACACTTTAAACAAACATTGTCATTGCGGCAAAGTTACTTTGCAATGGCTCATTTTCAAGCAAACTGTGCGTTGTGGCAAAGAAAGTTTTTTAAAGTGTATTTTTGTGTGTCATGAATCATACTTCCTATTTATAAAATCTATAACAATTACCAACAAATTCGAAATTGCTTAAAAATATTTCATTCAATTCGCCTATACAGTTTTATAACCTAGAAAATACGAACACCCTTTAATATACACTAAAAGAATACTTTTAATTTCATTTGATACACAGATAATATGGTTTACATTTGTATTTTAATACGTCAAGAATCACACATTAAAGTAATTAAAAATCTGTAAAAGTCACCAACAATTACGAAATTACATACAAATAATCAAGCGTAAAACGTGTGTCTCATAAAATAAATGACGCACTATAAATAAATACAGTTCTGTACAACTAAAAAAACAATACATAATATTTCGTATTACAATAACTAGAAATTTTAAGTTCAAAGTTAACAATACATGTTAAAGTTTGTTTTTAAAGACAACTACTGACAATTCAGACCACCCAGAAAGGTTTTTTCCTCCACAATTCATAATTTCCCTTCTTGTCTTTATCATCTTGGTTTTTCACGTTAAAATACTTTACACATACATAAGTTCTAGTCCTAATTAAAAATGGACAACATTGAAAGGCTACGTGTTAACGTGTTTACAATTTCATTTAGAATTATGTTCGAGCAGTTAAAATATATTCTAACTTTTGCAGAAAACTCTCCATAAAAATCAGTAAAACGTTTCTCTAAAACTGAAATGTTTTCAAGAAAATATTTTTCTGGACAAACCAACTCGTACTTTAACTGTGAGGCAATGCAATTATTTCATTTCATGTAGGATACACAGAGCCAAAATTTTGATATATGTTATCTAAAGCGATGTACAACATCTGAAACCTTTATATTATTGTATGTTCCGACAATACAAAATTTTCAGGTCGTATGTCTACGTCTGAAACGTCTTCTTCAAAAACACTTGGAGGTTCATTGAGCAATTTCGATGCCATGAGTAGTTCTCTACAAAGGTGATGTATACGTGTTCTGGTGACTCATTCCTCTGAAGAAAAAAAACTAGAACATCTTGGCTTAGTTTAACTGCTGTAATGTACCTACAATTAAGTGACTCGTGTAGGTGCTCAATTAATCTTGTAAATGTTTATCACTAATCTGTATACCTTTCTGGAAAAGTTTGTTTTGACTGGTGATTAGTTTGGTAGTTTTTCTCGCAGACTTTTGTAAAAACTCTCTTCACTGAAACACGTTCTTCAAAACGCGTACTGCATTTCTTATTGGGTAAGTAGTTAAAATATTTATAATAAACTGTAGGAAGTAACCGTTACTGATCTACTTGTTAAGCATGCCATTTTTGACATTAATGCTGTTTGCCCTTTGGCAGCATTTCACCCATTGCTAGTGAATAATCTTCGTTTGATGGAAAACGGAATTATTTTATTCGTCTTTCTTCAGTTTGCTGCTCTAGTTACATCCAAATGCAGCGCAGAATTACATATTTAAATAAGCCATGCCATATGCTAACACATCACAATGAGCTGTAATTTAATAAATTGTGTATAATAATATACTTTTGTAATAATATAATCTGTAGCAGCAAAACAAAGACTCTTCCAAAACTATGTAGGCTGTAAGGCATACGATGTGCTAAGTGTGGCGAACTGCTCGCTGGGAAACACTAGGGACACAGCTGGCTGCACGCTGTCTGACCGCCAGATGACGTCAGAGACCCGCCAGTGGAGGGGGAAAGATGTGCACGCCCTTACCTCCTTTATTCCTTGTAACATGAATGGCAGCCGATGTGGAGAAAGGAAATGCACTGTTATAAAAATTTCCGCCAATTTACGGAAAAGTGCTTGTAAAAAATTCTCCAGAAGCGTCCGTAAAGTTTCCATCAAATTACAGACAGTTTTATTTTAAAAACAGAACTTTCCGTTCATTATTCCGTTTTACGGAAAATCAAAAGTACGGTAGTATCTGTAATGCAATGGACATTTCCGTCACTTTACGGATGTTTCAGTAACAACCCATTACAGAAACTTACGTTATGTTATAAAATCCCACGTAATTTGATGGAAATTTCCGTAAAGAAACTAAGTTAATATTTCCGTTATTTTACTGAGTTTTCCGTTTTGTATGACAATTTTTATATTCGTTAATTGGACAGTGTGTTGTTTATTTTTACGGAAATTCTTGTTCTGTAAAACATTTCCTGCTGGGATACATTTATAAGTAGACTTCGCAAAATATTTTTGTACCACCAGGGTGTCTACCAGATTGTGAAAGTAAAATTTAGTTACTTTTTATTGAAAAACTGTTCAAATAGAATTAATAAATATTTTTTTTAACAAGTGCAACACGCCCGACAATTTTTATATGTTTCCTCCAACTGCTGATAGCATTCCAGTGGGACAAGGGTACTGAATTAATTATGGTTTTATGGAAACAAATCATAGATGTAGCCAAGTACGTGAGTAAGTGTGAACATGAGCGAAATATACCGAGAGAGATAAATGTGTAGAGACATACTTTCACTCTTAATATTGACAAAACTCAATAAAATACATAACTGCAATTTTCTATTTAATTGAAACAAAATTAACATAACCATATCTGTACTGACTGAGATGTAGAAAAGAGAAAAGTTTATTCAGGGCATTAAACTGAATGGTAAAATCATAGTTCTGTATTTATGCACACATCCTTACAATATTTATGTTAAATATTTAGAAATTTACTTGACTTTAAAAATTAATATTGTTTGCAGCAAAATTAAAATTGATCTAATTTGGATAGCATCTTGAACTCTGATTTGAAAATACTAGAACGAAATATGTGAAAGTATTGTCTTGCATTATTGTAAATTCTGAAATTATACCATCTTAAAAGTTTCTCTCCCTTATGCAATTAACTCAAATCGAAACTGATATTTGTAAAATAGTAATGCGCCGGTAGCTAGTCAGTTCAAACATCCCAGGACCTCTGGATTTAGGCATTAATTTAGTTCACAAAAATATACGAATGTCCAAACTTCTTTTCTTCAAAATTAATTCCATTTAGTCTACACCAAAATATTTACAGTTCGAAACTTTGCAAAATGAAGTACAAAGGAAAAAAAACTTTAATGGCGTCATTACCGTTAGTAGCGTTTACTTATCTGCAGTGAAATGGCTTCCTTGGCCATCTTTAGTTCCTGGATTCCTATCTTGCTCACTCAAAATTTAATGTTTCGATGCCTACAGCACAAATGTCTTCTCCATAACTCGGCTGTCCTATTTACGTACTTCAAACTGGTGGTCCATTAATTTACCTAGCCTTACGATGACGCCAATTTACGCAGATTTTAGCAAGGCGTAATTATTCTGCGTCCATCCTTGTTTGAAGCATACAAAAGGGAGTAGTTATAGAAGCGCGACTCTAACGATAGCAACTCCAACCTTATTTTTTGTGATAAGTGCTGCTATCTAGCGACTGTATGCTGCTGCCATCTTGCGGATGGAATAAGAACTATTTCCGACGTACGGCCATAGAAAAGGTAGTTATAGAAGCGCGACTCTGATTATAGCAACTGCAACCATATTTTTGTGATATGTGCTGCCATCTAGCGATTGTACGCTATTGCTATTTAGCAATTGTACGCTACTGCCATCTTGCGGATAGAATAAAAATTATTTCCGGACGTACGGCAGTGGCGGGGATTTCAAATGTAATGCCACTTAAAATACTTAAATTATTTTTTTACTGTTATTTTTCGTAAACACTGGCTAAAGTTACAAGGAGAACTTAATCACAACTTCTGGCATTTATTTGCTACAATAGTCTAGTCGGAATTAACTTTAACTAAGTACTTAACACATTATAAAAATGACACAAAATTCAACACCAATTTTAAAATTCAGATATGCAGATCAAAATAATTTATAATTATAATGTTTTACCTGCACAGTTTTTAATATTTATTCCGCCTGTTTAAGATATTACACCAACTGAGACTCAAGTCATGTACTGTAAAGTGGGTATACTTTGCACCAGCATTAGTAACTTTGCACCACCAAAAATATTTGTTTCTAAGTCGTTTGGTGAAATAAAGACACACCATGACTGGGTACTTAAAAAAATTATAATTTAATGCCATATAATACAAATTCTTGTCATTCAACTGTCAGCATATAAAAAATATTTTTTGGCAGTGCAAAGTTACACATACTGGTGCAAAGTATACCCAGTTTACAGTACTCGCCAAATTTCTACAGTTAAATGTTTAACTTATTCCAAAGCAGCACTGATGTACTCTCCAGTTCTTAATAAGTGGCACAACAATAAATTTTTCTTATCCATTTCAGAATTTAATGACTTCAGCAGCAAATATACCATGTAATCATAAAATCAACAAAAATGTATATAACTGAATTGCCTCTGCTAGTACCATCACAGCAATCGACCACACAATAAGTCATTTATTCCTACTCGGAATGTCACGGGTGATAAAACATATAGGTTACCCTATGGCGCATCAATAATATTAAGTTGTACCATTTCAAATACTTTGTAATGACAAATTTTAGCCAGTATGTAAAAGTAAAATTATTACAATGATCAGTCTTGACATACGGACATTTTAATTTAAATGATACTTTCTTAACTAAAATATACATTTCGAAAGCCACGAACCTTAGTTGTTGATAAGAAAAAAGATTATCCTTACCTTACACGGATTTACCTTTCCAGGATGATATATTTTAAACCAAAAACAATATTCAAAACCCAACAGTCGAAAGTAAATGTTGATACTTTTAGATACCTCAGTTTGCCATTAACGAAACATCCATTATAGTTTATTGCTTCTTCCTCGCCCCCCCCCCCCTGCCCATTAAAATTTTGTATAAATTAAAATAGTTTTCATTTTACTGCAAATACCTTTTACTTTACAAAATTGGGTGGTTGTCTCTCAAATTTAAGTTTGAATTATTTGTAAACAGTTTATTTATGTTTATCTCACATCACAAAATTTTCCATACAGTATAAGCATTTATTTTTCAAGATTACATTAATCCTGTAAAAATAATCAAAGTCAAGAAAAAATATATTTCAGATCATACTACCTACAGTTGCAACATGTTATATAGAAATAAATATTGGTTTTATGTATTACAAGTTATGTTTATGGGAGATGAAAAGCAACACTAGGAACAGCACCACTGTGATGTGACGACACCTGGAACTGCAATAGAAATTTACTTTATACTTGGCAATGAAAGGGCACATTTGTTTTCACAGACTAACATGGATTTAATCCTTAGCGTAATTTGTAAATATAAAACAAATATTAATGGTGATGAGGTATTTCACGCAAAACTTGTCAGCTGTTTATAACGTTGCACTCTCTTCATTGCAGCGTGCAGTCAAACCCTACTAAGCCACATGCGTTAGGAGAGAAATAAATAATGTTTATTATTCAGGAATATTTCTTAAAATGGTTAAATTACACTAGTGTATACATGCAGATGGAAGAAAAATGGTTTTATTTATAAAGCACAAACCCACTCACATGGAAAATTTCTTAAAAGTGTCTTACTGTACATTTAAAACTATGAGAGATATAACACAGAATGAAAAGAATGGGTTAGTAAATAATCCACTGAGACGAAAATGTAAGTGATATAATTAAAAAATATAAATGGATGATGCAAATTTATAATTTTAATTTTACCAGATACTGGTGTAACTATTTTGCAAACATAGCGTGCAAAAGTTTGGATACCTATTAACAATTTCCGTAAAGAAATAAAGTCTGAAAGAGTATAAAGAGTATTCATGAAAAGTAACCTGCTGGAGTTATTATTATTATCTAATATTAGTAACTTTCAAGTTTGAAGCTAGGAAAGAACACAATGTGTGCTAGTGAAGTGATGCTGAACACAGACTGGGCTAGAAAATTAAGTGCAAATTGAAGGTGACTACTCACGCATGTTTACAAAAAGTAACCTGGTAAGGTCAGCTACTTTTTTCGTTTGTGTCCACAATGTTCAATTATTACAGGTCAGCAAAGTTGTGACTGAACACATGCAAGCAGTTTTAGAATGTGTGAAATTAAATTTTAAAATTTTCGTAAACAACTAATACTGAAATTTTTACCCTACACAGGAAAACAGTGACTTTCCATAAAAAAAAATTATGTATAGATTTTGTGCAAGTTACTTGATATTCCATCACTGCAACATCTCGCAATAAATACAAATGTGCCTCAATTGTAGCAGTGCATTTCACACTGCATGACGTTTTAAAATAATTCTTAAAGCGCTCATAAAATGCTACTCTCAATCACAGAACTTCAAACTGTATATATATATATATATATATATATATATATATATATATATATATATATATACATATATATATATAAACTGAAAGTAAATATTCGACGTAACACTCATGATTACAAATGTTTCAAATTCTATATTTGCAGTAGTCAATTTGCACTGTAGTAACAATTTAAATGGCACAGCCCTTTATATATGAGCAAGCGTTGCTTGCATTCTGTGGAAGTTGGTCACAGCACTTGTTACAATTAAATGCTGAAAATGCAGACAACTGTTACAGTGCTTAGTCAACATTTTTCGTTTGTTCGAATTGTTTGAAAGCACACAGATTAAATTTATGTCATTATAAAATCAGAGAAAACAACGTTTCCAGTAAACACATAAATTTTGTATATCTACCATATATTTAAGAGTTGCACATGACGTGCAATACAATACATTTGCGCTGAGTTGATGTATGTGTAGACAAAATTAATTAAGTGCTCCAGGTAAATGGCATTATCATCATTTTCTGAAGTCATAAAAAAACAAGAAATTATACCTATTTCAAAACATTTAGCCATTTAGTTTCTTCTGTGCACTACTTTCTATTACTGTATGTGGAAGGAAAATGGATTGGTACCCACTGCATATGCTTCAAACACTTTGAAAGCAAGCAGTATCTTCAAAAACCCAGTAAAACTGTAGTAACGACCTTCAAATGCGAACGTTCTAATGAGCTTTGGTTTGGTTTATAGCATGAGCCAATATACACAATGTTCTCATTAAATGCCAGAAATTAATACTGAGTATATTGAAACTAATCATGTTGACCAAAACTAACAATTTTCATTTGTCAACAATAGGTATGCAGACAAAAAATGTATAGGTACACTAACGTATTGTACTAATGATAACTGTACAACCATTATTTTCATGTGATTGTTTGACTGGCTGAGGCAGCTTCCTCGGTTGGAGAATGGTGGTATCCTGCAATCTATACTCCATCCATTCTAAGGTTGCAGCTAATTCATGCAAGTGAATGACAATAAAATTTTTGTACAGCATACATTTCTTTTGAAATATTGGGGAAAATATAAGGTAACTGTATTAGGCACACTCACAATGCGAGGAATCAAAATAAAATTAAAATGATTTGATTTATTTCGTTAGCAATTATTATTTCTGCTGCAACCTTAGACTGGATAGAGTATAGTTTGGTAGACAGTAAGCAAAGTTTGTGAACTAGTACACCTAGCAGTCAAAGCGCAAATAATCTAGGTTGCAGCGAGAAATTTGAAAATGTGCCAACTTAATTGTAAGTCAAGGCCTGGGGGTTGTGTTCATATGGCGATGCACTGCTGGGCTACAGTAGTTACCAGTGTCTTACTCGAAGGGTGGTAGGCACCTCATTAATATAGTGTTGTAACACTATTCAAATGTTAAGTTTGAGAGAGGCTGAATGTGTGCAGCAAATAGTTTACCCTGAGGGTTTATGCTTGTATTGATTATGGCTTGTTTGAACTGTCCTGTTGGTGTGTTTGTAGTTACATCACAGTACTCTGCTTTGCTCGGTTTGTTCTGTAGTTGTTAGACCAACTTATATGTTGCATAGCTTTATATGCCATGAATCAGGGACATTTGATTGGTAAACCTACTGTAAAAAATGTGGAGTCGGGTGGTAGTTTAGGGTACACTAGTTTGTTCAGAAACCATCTAAAAACCAATCACCAAACTGAAATTGGAAAAAATATAAATCTGCAATTAATTACAAAATTTAGTGTCCTATTACACATGAACTGAAAAATTCCAATGGGAAATAGCATACAAAATACCATAAGTGTCAACCTGTTGAACGAAGTTGGAGAGCTTTGCAAAGTGCCGACAAAATTACATTTCATATTTTTATAAGACCATTAAGTACACATTTTTCACTTCAATGTACATAATTTAACATAAAAAATGTTTCCGTTTGCAGACACTACTCTTTCAAGAAATATGCATTTTGTACAAATTGCTAGTAACATTTCAAAGCAATGTGTTTCTTATAACTCTTTCAGGTACTATTTGTCCACAGACTACATCCTGTATGAGTGATATTTCTGATCTGTACGTTATTTAAAATGCAATAAACACATTGCTAGCAAGCATACACTTATTTAACTAGTTTGGATACAACATATTCATCAGACAAAATTACAAGTCAGGTTAATAAACATACTGTACAGCCTGATCTCTGACTATAACAGAACATCTAAGAGAACAAAAATCACAACAGAACCAACTCACTGTAAAATAAAAGTTAAAATCTTTCAAATATCAGTAGATCTTGTGAGTTTGAGTTTAGTCTTGTTTTTATAAAAAAATTTAGATTTAAGACACGCAGCCTTCTTAAGGGCGCGAATCACCTCAGTTTTCAGTGTATTTTTTTATTTGCACCATATATTTTTTTCTTATTTTAGACATAAATTTTGATTAAATCTTCCTCTAAGGAAACTTGTGTATCTCTCATAGTTTTTGCATAATCAGTCGTAAATGTGAAAATTTGCACTTTACGGTTTTATGTACGCCACTAAAACCAACTGATATACCAAACTGAAAAAAATTCACAGCGTATAACAATATTGTAGGCTATGATTTGACACATTTAAAACATATATATATATATATATATATATATATATATATATATTGTATTTGTTAAACAATTGTTGAAATTTTAAAATTTTCGTTTCAAAATTTAGCATTTTTTGTTAAATACAGTATATATATATATATATATATATATATATATATATATATATATATATATATATGTGTGTGTGTGTGTGTGTGTGTGTGTGTGTGTGTCAAATCCTAGCCTACAACATTGTTATACACTGTGAATTTTTTTCAGTTAGGTATATCAGTTGGTTTTAGTGGCGTACTTTAAAAAAAAAGGTAAAGTGCAAATGTTGACATTTACGACTCATTATGCAAAAATTATGAGAGATACACAAATTTCCTAAGAGGAAGTTTTATTCACAAGTTATGCCTAAAATAAGAAAAAATATGTGGTACAAATATAAAAATAAAAAAATACAGTGAAAACAGAGGTGAACCACGCCCTAAACGCTGTCTAAAGAATGTGCAATGTGAGTAATTCTTTCACCTAATATGCGATTAATGGACTTGCACCATGAGTGTACAAATAATTTGACAAGCAAATCCATCACAAACTTAAACAAATCATGTTTCTTACATGTGAAAACAGTTGTAAATTTTCATTAAGATACGAATAATCAGAATGTTTTTTAATTGTCGCATGTGACAAATCGAAGGCAAATGCTTTGTGAAATGCAATCAGATGCAATGACACAGTTCCTACTAAAACATATGTTTGGATACCTTAATGCTATCCACTAATGTACACTTCAGTGCTAGCTGACAATGGGTTCATGTAATTTTCCGGACCATTAGGATCATCTTCTTCAGTGCAAAGAACATCAACCACGTCCATACTTACACTCGAATCAGAAGACTAAAGAACTTGTGGCACTCCTTCAAGAAACACATGCAATGTATTAAGCGAGCCCTGACAGTTATCCTTGATACGATTAGAACCCACAGAGTGTGGTGAAGTAAAGTTATTCACCAAGAATGTTTTAAATGATGAGGTAAATGATGTGCAGGATGGCATGGTGTTGCGCACTCCATGACTGCGAATGTTGCCAAAAAAATTCTCCAGAGGGCCTTAGTTCAACGCTCTCAGAAAAAAATTTTAAATCCCTTCTCATGAAGATGCTCTAAGAAACTTTTAAGCCTTATATTGTGTGTAGCCAGTTTTTTACAGAAGGAGGCCTACTTGTTTTCCCTTTGCTGTCCACAAACTGGAATGACTTCATAACTTGAACAGCTTCATTCCAAAACCCAATACGACTTGACGTATTAGAAATTGCACACCTTAAATGTTTCTCATTTTTGGCTTTCACACAGTTACCGCTCACGCTGTCAAACAGCATTAACATAAATAAAATCAGGTCTGCAGTGTCTGTTGCCTTTGCTGTAACAGATCAGTTTGTTTTACCTGCAAAGATGGAAAGAACATGATTAAAGTTTGTGACTCGATACTCTTTGTTACTGCTACACAAGTCCTATGATTGAAGCATGCTACAATCTGTTACCTTTGCTGAAACACACTGTGAAGAATATGAACACAGATCTACACAAAATCAACATGCTACGCACAAATTCAACTTTTATGTTCACAACCTCTCTATAATATGTGTAAAATTGTCTGGATATAACACAAATCTTACAGAAAGCCAGATTTTGTTGCCATTCACAGTTGCTGCTGTAATGATGATCTACGGTAATTGCTTTTATCTGTCTGATCACAATCTGACGAACCTTTGATGATCGTACATCCTGGTCACATAACCTAGAAAACCTAACAGACTACTTTTCGCACCGAACACGTAAAATATGGTACTGGCGCAACTTACTTCTGTAACAGCGTCGTCTCACATAGCCATTGGTTGCTTGTGAAGAAGTACAGTCTATAAAATAACGTGGAGAAAAATTATTAGGGTTGTGCGAATGTGGCTTTTTGTTTAATGAAACGAAAGTGATAAATAGGCCTATGTCAATTTCACGAAATCGAAATGAAAATGAAAACTAATTTTGTAAGAGTTTGACCCCAATCAAAGTTAAACAAGAGTTTTATAATGGTGAAAATGATTTAATTCTGTATTTATTCAACTCGGTGGGGCACATTATCAGCTATTTTGTGTTGTATTATTAGTAGTCGTACAGTGTAACAGTAGTTTTGAAATATTCCTGCTATGTAGGCATTGAAAAATAACTTTACAGCAGAAGCCTACGAACATTTTAAAGCTGAAGTTGTTAGTAAATTATATGAACAATTGATAAGAACTCATATATTCATGAAAGTAGAGTATTTTTGTTTCATTAGATTATCACCAAAGAGTTTTCTTACTGAAACTCAAACATGAAAGTTCATACTATTCGTTATCACTTTAATTTAAGAAAATTATGCTCAACCCTTAAAATTGTGAGTTTTTGGTATTACAACTTACTTCCTTACAATTTTCAGTTTAGTGAAAAAAACAGACAAACAGATCCATACAGCCGAAAGAAATGTCAGTGGTGGAATGTATACAAGTTCTACAGTGACTGCAACACTCCAAATAAAATTTAACATGTATATACTGTGCACATCCTTGGGCGTGATGAGTTGAATTACATTCACTGCCTTTTTCATGTTTAACATTGGTGTGCAGCCGCAAAAAAATATTTCTTACAGGCACGTCTGTTTCATTTAATTTCATTTACAAACTTGCCAATGTTATAGGAACACTACAAAGTTGTTTTAATTCGTATAAAAATAAAATATTTTACATGCACTTAACCAGAAAAGTGCATTTTTAATTATTTTGGTTAGTTCGTAAAGAGGGCCATGGGCCAAAATACACTTTTACCTGTGTAATAAATGAAACTGTCAGTATACGTAAAAGTTGAGGTCTTTTGCACAACCATTTAATAATTTGACAAAATATAGCAAATAATCACAAACGTAGTTTGACTGTTCTTACCACCCACAGCCAATGTTTGAGAAAATAAGTTATAAGTAAATTCGAGAGATTGTAAACATTTTTCAGTCTTTATATCAATGAAATGTTCAGATAACCTTTCAAAAGTATCGAAGTACGCGTAAAATAATGCATTTAATAGCAGTATTGCGCTCACTTAAAAATAATATTATATACATACACATGTGTATGCACATGCGTGCTAGCACACACCCCATTCATACATGCACCCCACACATGCACACACCCTACTCTCTTTCATTTACCCCATTTAGTCTACCAAACATCCTCATTACAGATGAAACACGTTGACTGAACACCTGAGGACAGTTTTGAACTTTCATATTTTTTATGCGCTCAGTCTTCACATGCTCACGTCAGGCGTGGACATGTTCTGGTACCTTTTTTTGACAGCTGTCAAGACTATAAAATTGCTCTAAATTGCTCCAAGATACCATAAATTTTCTAATTCCCCCTTTACTCCTCCATGAATTTTTGTCCCTGATCCGCAGTTTTGAGCACACCTGACACGTTTTTGTGTCGCTGCCACATTTTTTTTAATGCTACTATCCTGCATTTTTTTTGCGATTACCCTAAAAGTTTCTGTACCTCTGCCATGACCCTGCCACGACATTTTTAGCTGTCATACCGTATACAATTTCTGTACATCTATCCAACTGTACCCTGTCCTACATTTTTATATACCTAGGTAACCTACCCTACAGTTTTCTGTACTTCTACTCGTTAGGTAGTAAGTGGAAAAGGTGCAAAGAAGGGTGGCGAGATGGGTGAAGGGTAGGAGGAGGAAAGTAATAATAGCTTATCTGTAATGATGAAGTAAATGGGTTGGAGTACATTGAAGGATAGAAGGAGAGTTGAAAGACTAGTCAGGATGAACAGAATTGTGAAAGCAGAGGAAAAATGGGGAGGATTACATTATCACCTAACTAAGGGAGGGTATAGAAGGAAAGGAAACAACAAAACAACACCCAGAAGATTGAGATGGTGTGGAGTTAGGCTTTCAGCAAGAGTTGTTTAAATAAAGTTCTTTCTTAAAACAGTGCTCATCACTAGGGCCCGGTAGTTTCCGCGAAAAGATTTTTGCCCCACTTTGTTTCAGTGTCTTACGTGCACACCTGCTGCTCAACTTCATGATTATTTGCAGAGTGTTTTTGTGCAGAGTCATTATTCATTTGACTGTGCCAATCAGTACATGGTTAACTGTGGTACATCACGTCTGTGATTTGCGGGTTTAACCTCCAGACGTTGAATGTTACTGCATCCAATCACTGACCACACAGCAGAGATGCAGGTGCGCACATAAGACACTGAAACAAATTGCTGCAAAAATCTTTTCCCGAAAACTACCAGGCCATACTCATCACACATTAATCAATAATTAGTAAGAATTCACTACTTCACTGAACTGCCTGCACTACCAATTCCACTCTGCACTCTTACATACACACATATACAACAGATGAGAAACAAGGAGGGATTATTTTTATCTGTCCTCAGTCTCTTTTCCTTCTGCCTTGATAAGCAGTTACAGAGTCACGTTCACTAACGTCACTACCTCATATGCATCAGGCATTGCTGCCTCTACATCATTGCCCTTGTACATTGAGTGCATAAACAACACATAGTTCCCACATATATCCTAAATAAGGCACACACGCTTGCTTGCTCATCAATACTGCGGCTACAAGTTGACTGTGGTCAGTGTTTCTAACCGACAAAGACCTCATTATTTTTGTTTTTCTAATTTCATTGTAGATAACAAACCATTCGCCAAAATCTTTTCACACACGATATCTAGCTACTTTAAATTTTCTGTTAAGTTCACTATGAAAATTATTTTTAATTTTTTTCTCAAGGAACTTGTTGCAAAAATTGCGGTGCACGTGCTATACATGAGGTGCGCTACATCAGAGTATATACATTGTACTGTATGGATGTGAACTGTTAGCAAAAAAAAAAAAAACAGAATCAATGTGAGTAGCTTTGCCGTATGTTTTCAAACGTTTGCTGGTACTTCCTTTGACGCCCCAATCAACTGGCAAGTTGACGTCATCCCAAACTGGAGAATGACATTGAAAAGTCGCTGAGCTTTCAGGAAATGAGTCTCTGCATTTGGTTAGGTCACCAAAATTATAATCAAAGCAAATTTGTGTTCATTGCAACACTTACCAGTACTTTAATAAAATATATTCTTTGCCTTTAGTGCCTTGCACTTGCAGAAAACATAAATAACCTACCATTATAAATTGAAATCGACGATACGTACCGACATAAAGTTTATTCATGATGATGTAAGTAATTTTTACTAACCCTCCTAAACTTTCCAGCCTCCATCACCATCACCAACTCCTCCGAAAGTAAATTCCACTCCTTCACAGACAACCTAAGCAAAGACAGACTACCCTGCTCTACTCATAACCTGAATATTTTCACTATTAGGCCCACTTCCTCTGTACTGTGCTTTAGTTAACAGCACAGTAATTAGAGTATTAGTAAAGAAACAACATTATGAGCAGCACCAAAATAAATTTGTAATGACCTGCAGATGTGGCAACGATGCACATTTTCAACATATGCACTTTAGGTATGTTAAGTTCAACTTTGCTTAGCAAAAGCATGCCCAGGGAGGGCAGACTGGCAGTTAAACCTCCTCCCTGTATATTTCTATAAATAAATATCATGAATCATAATAGCAGTAATGGTTGCATGAGATAATATTTGTTATGTCGTAATTGTTAAATATTTAATAAATCAGTTCTTTACAAGTTGAAGACCATTTATTATTCTTGTTTATATATCATGGATATTATATACATAGAAGATACACATCTTCCCTTTTACACAAGTTATCGGTTACGTATTAATTAATTTAAGAGACATTAATAATTTTACTTGCATTAAACCATTCAGTTAAATATGAAGTTAAAGGTTGCAATAACAATTACTTGATAGTCAAGCAATAAAATTTTACAACACCATGTGACTTGTAGCACATAATAAAAGGAGGTTACGATGACAATTACAATAATTATTACAATATTTTAATAACAATACCAGTTGTTGAACAGTGCTACTTTGTATAGTTCTCCATATATTTTGGTGGTCTTACCACACGGCCTGACCTTGTTCTAAATAGATAAGTTTCTCTTGAATCTCTCGAAGTTCTACTTCTGTCATCTACATTATTTCTTCCCATCTCAGACGCCTCTAAATCAATTTCCTTCTCATTTTCTTCACTCCTTTCACTTATCCTTTCTCCATTCCAATTCCCTTTAGTATTTGTAACAGCTATGATGGGTTTATTTACTTGAGGTCGGTCAGCATTATTGCACCCATTACCTTCGAGTTCCTCATTGGTAACTACACACGGTTCTCCTTCTCCATCAGATATCAAGTCACGACGGTTCCTTTCTACTTCCCTTCCATTCTCAACTTCTACTCTATATGACCTGGGCCTGTCCATGATTCGCACTATTTGTCCTCTTTGCCATTTGGTACCATTTCTTACTCTCACCAAACTGCCCTCAGCTAAGGGCCTTAACATGTGTGACCGCTTATCATAAATTATCTTTTGTATATGTTGCCTTGCAGTTAGGTCAGTATGTACATTACGTTGAGCTTCTGGATTTAGCCTTTCTGACAAATAAGGCATCAGACCTCTTAGCCTTCTTCCAAACAATAACAGTGCAGGGGACGGTAAATGATTATCAATAGGAGTATTGGGGTACTCTAAAAGTGATAACATGAGGTCTTTTTGATCTAGAGCTGCTTTTTTAAACATTTTTTTAACTGTCTGAACATTACGCTCTACAAGTCCATTGGACTGAGCATATGTCGGACTCGACAGGAAGGCTACAAACGTGAGTCAGAAGATGAGTCTACACATTCATACCAGCAGCACAGAGGTTCTACAGAGTCGGGTAGGAAGTACAGCAATGAATATCGGCGGCCGGAGTATCACAGGAGCCATGCAGGTGGAGATTGGAAAGATCATTCCTTTAAGAGGAACTATTTTCAAAGGAATTACTCCAAAGAAGGTAG
>PNEQ01081113.1:0-17427 GCA_003012365.1 Medauroidea extradentata
TTATTGATTAGGTTCAGCCCACCGCTCATGAACTCAAATTACTGAAGTTACAAAAAATCAAATTACAATCAAATTCAATGTCTTTCTTCCTGATTTTACCGTTTCTCGGCAACTATGAGTAACACGTGTCCTTACATCTAACTCTTCCACTTGATGGTCGCTGCGGGTAGCCGGGTCTCCACACTCTACATCTTTCTTAGACCCAGTGCTCACGAAACTCCCCGGGATTCTATTAGGCCTATGTTGACGCCGGTTACACCAATAAATTATACTCTTAGGTTTCCTTAAGTCTTAAATCCTTACGTTATGTTTAAGCCAGAAGAACTACAAAGTCGTACAGCAAGAAATTTGGAAAAATAAACAGGGTGGGTAGGCCAAGTACCTTACATCACGTTGCTTCTTGTGTGGTTCTGTCATTGTTCTGAGCATGGCCCGATGTCTTCTGTAGATTCTGTCATACACTGTTACTTCGTATGATGTACTCAACACCTGGTTTTTGATCGCGCCTGGTGTCCACCGCTTTCCAGCCTTGCCAATGCCCTACACTAAGACTGTCTGTCCTGGCCTTAGTATTGGTAGTGGGCGTGTTCTCGTGTTATATGTCTTCTGGTATGTCCATTTCCGTTGCCTGAGCTTGGTATTTCATGACTCAATTGTTCTGTTGTCGGGAGAAAAGTTCTGAGGCGCCTGGCCATGTACCTCTGAGCTAGACTGGTCGCCATACCCTGCGCTGGTGAGTTGCACCATTCTAGTGCTGCCAATGCTGGGTCTGTGTGAGCAGCCTTGCATTTCTTTAACAGCTTCTTTGCTATTTTCATTGTTACTTCTGCCTTGCCAATCCCTTGTGGATGTAGAGGTGAAGCTGTGATGTGCCTAAATTGCCACTTCTCTGAGAAAAATTTGGATATTTCTGCTGGAGAATGGTGGGCCATCGTCCGTTATCACCTTATCTGGAATCCCGTGTCTGCTAAAGTGTGTCTTGGCACTTGCTATTACTTTGTCTGCTCGATGGTCTGTGGCTTCATCTAGCTCCCAAAAGTCTGTGTAGTAATCTACTGTGATTAGGAATTGTTTGACATCTAGTTCTAACAGATCCATTCCCACTTTCTGCCATGGTCTTGTATTGGAAGTGGATGTTGGCTCGGCTGGTAGATAAGGCACACTGTACAAGTCTCTATGTGCGTTTCGACATCTTTTTTTAGACTTGGCCAATAAACTGTTTCCCTTGCTCGCCGTAGTGTTGCATCCAGTCCAACGTGGCTTGCATGGAGTTTGCTGAGTGTCTCTTTCCGTTGTTTAGTCGGGATTACAACCTGCGTCGCTCTGTATACTATTCCATTGCGGCAACCGAGCTCCTCTTTGCAGTGGAAAAACTGTCCTACTCCTGGGGGTATTTCTTTCTTCTCTGTTGGCCATTCCTTCTGGATCATCTGTATCAATTCCTGAAGTGCTTCATCTTGTCGCGTAGCCTCAGTTATGTCTTGCATCGTCTTACTGGTCATGTTTGTACTAGGTGTTACACTTTCTAGACTGAGCAGCTATTGTTCTAACTGGGGGTCTGAATCTAATGTCTGCTTCACTGGTGCTCTACTCAAATGATAGGCTAGAAGCTATTCTTTACCTCGTTTGTACGTGATCTCCAATATGTATCGTTGTAGGGCTAGTCTGATACTTTGTAATTTTGGGGGTGTTGCTAAAATAGATTTTTTGAAGATAGCCTCCAGTGGTTTGTGATCTCTATGTACTTTTATTGTTTCCGTTCTGCCTCCAAAGTAACAAATAAATACTCTGCAAGCAAAGTATATTGCCATAGCCTCTTTGACGATCTGAGCGTAGTTGTGTTCCGTCTTCGTGAGACTCCTATATGCATATGCTATTGTTTTGCCTTGTAGCATTAGAACTGATTGAAATCCATACTGGCTCACATCACATTGTATTACCAACTGGAAGATCCACGTCGTAATATCT
Organism: Medauroidea extradentata; assembly: GCA_003012365.1. Lineage (NCBI taxonomy): Eukaryota > Metazoa > Arthropoda > Insecta > Phasmatodea > Phasmatidae > Medauroidea > Medauroidea extradentata. The sequence goes on from PNEQ01081113.1 coordinate 1,969, forward strand.
AAGGATAGGTGCGGTGGTAACTAGTTGTTTCACTTCTGTCAGTGCTTGTTCTTGGGGTTGTTTCCAGTGCCATTGAACATCCTTGTGAATCAACTGTCTTTGGCTCACACACTGTTGCCAAATGTGGTAGGAATTTTGTGAGGTAGTTGAACAATACTAATAATGTGGGTACCTGTTGTTGGTTTTATGGTGGTGGCATTTCTAGTATGGCTTCGACCTTTTCTGAATATGGTTTTAATCCTTTGTCTGTGACATGATGCCCAATGTATCTGAGTTTTTTCTTCCACAATCTCATCTTGCTGGGGTTGAATTTTATGTTTTTTTTTTCTTTTGCTCGTTTGAACAATCTCAACAGATTTTCGTCATGATCAATTCTGGCTTTTTCTTCTTCTGTCTGTCCTTTTCCATACACTAAAATATCATCTGCTACAATTTCTACTCCTGGTAAGTCATCCAATACCTCTTGTACTTTCCTTTGAAATATATCTTGGGCACAATGTATCCCAAAAGGTAATCTGAGCCAACTGTAGCATCCAAATGAGGTGTTGAATGGTTAGCTTGCTTCTCTCTTCTGTAAATTTAATTTGCCAATATCCATCTTTGGTGTCTAGAAGATTGAACACTTTAGCTTTGTTGAGTTCTGGCAAGATTTCATCCAATACTGGCATTGGATACTGGGCTCGTCTAACTGCCTTGTTATGATTCTGAGGGTCTAAACAGATTCTTAGTTTGGCCTGTCCTGATGGGTTGTTACGCTGCACTATTACCATATTACTCACCCAGCTCGCTGGCTCGTCTCTCTCATGATAACATGCTGTTGCACTAGTTGTTGTAGCTCTGTCTCTCATGATAAGTTGCTGTTGCTCTAGTTGTCGTAACAACTCTTTTAGTGCTTTTTTTAATGGAATTGGCATTGTTCTGTGTGGATCTAGCTGTGGCTGCACATCATTGTTTACTTTGATTTGTATGCCACCTGGTATGTGATCTACTCCTTGAAACAAGTCCCTAAACTAATTCTTTATTGTCTTTTCTGAGAGTTTCTCTGGCTTCGCTTTGTCCAGCTCTGTCACATTGTTGACATTGCCTTCTTCCGGGCGTAACTTAGCACTGACATTTATTAACCCCATTCGCATGCTGTCCCTTGCTCCTATGATTGGAGTTCTGTGTAGATATAAAGGTTATGTCGTGAATTTTCTTTGCATATGTGCATTTAAAGGTTTGTTGTCCTAACATTGCAATTTGTGTACCTGCATAGCATTTTAGCACTGTGTTGTGATTTGTTAGCACCGGAGCTTTTTTTTTTGCATTGTAGCTCTTGCATGTTCATGACATTACATGTTTCCCCACTGTCATGGAGAAGAATAGTGCTGTGTACAGTTTTGTTTGGGCTCTGTGTTTAACCTACTTACTTCATTATCCTCTTCTTCACTGATGATGTACATGTTGTACTCCTCATAACACTCATAATTTTGTATGATGTTGAATGTATTGCACAGTGCGTTCAGCTGCTTCAGTCACTTCTTTCTCATGTCGCTTTGTACGGCACATTTTCACAAAATGGCCTATCTTCCCACAGTGATAGCACTCTTTATCCGCAGCTGGACAAAACTGTGATCCTCGTGGATGTGTTCTTCCATAATACCGCAGCTCGTGGTGTTGGTGCTTTTCCTTTGTTGCTTGTCTTCCGATCTGTACCTTCCTGCAGTGCTTCGGATCCGGTCCTCATATGGCATGCACGATCTCTTCACCTTGATTTTGTTGTTCTTGACGTTTGGTAAGATGTTGGACCTGCTTTTCTGAGAGTTCATGCACCCAAGCTATGTTTATCACAGTTTCCAGTGTTAGTTTGTTGTCCGAGAGTAACTTCTTTCGTAGACTGTTACTTTGCACACCTAGAACCAGTCTATTCCTTATCAACTTGTCCAGAAGGTCCCCAAATTTACATGTTGTGGCTATTTTTTTTTAATCGTTCCACATATTGTGGTACTGACTCTAGCAGCGCTTGTACTGTTGATCCAAACACAAATCTTTCATAAATCACGTTGGTCTCGGGGTAGAACATTTTGTCCAGTTCTGAGACAATTTTTTTACTGTACTGGCTTGTTCGTCTCATAGGTTCAGGCTATTGTATGTTTTCAGCCTTCAAGTCCTAAGATAGTACGAAACGTCGCAACTTGTATTTTATCTGGTTGTTCATCTGAGTCCGACTACCCAGACTCTTCTTACAAGGCCTAAACCTATCCAACATAAATACCAACAAACAAAGATAACAAACAAGGTTAAATGGGACTACTGTCCCTTGCATCTACTGACCTATGCTTATAGCTTATCAGAGATAGGGATCTACTCTTTACGTTCCTGAACAAGGAAGAAAACATTTTAGAACAAACCATGTATTGACATTTTAAGCACTCCAGATACAATATTCGAACAACCTTATCCAACATTACAAATGTTTATTACAATTCGATGCAAATGCATGACTCGCTACAACACTCTTTACATTCAATATCATAAAATGTCAGTTCCTTGTTTTACGTGTATCACTTCAAAACACTGACAATGACCATAACACGCTTGAATACCCGAAGCAACAAGCGCGATTACAATTACCAATACACACCAATACTTATAAATACATCATTGAAAGGTAGGTCACCGCACCATAGTAACGCAGATACTATTACTGAGTCTCCATTTATCCTCTGCGCACCAAACGCCCCTCATCCATTCTTCCTAACATAATCTCCCTGCCAACGAACACATTAACTCAATAGTCAAATGCGAAGATTACCACTCTCGTCGATCTCCCGTAACGGAGAAAGCCTGGCAACCCAACCATGTCACAGGAATTCCTGTTACACCAGCGCTACTACCTCGTAGAGCTTAATCCCCCTCCAGCGGTGCAGCGCGGTGCGAACTCGCGCGCCCGACAAATGTTTGCTAGGGCCTCTTCTGCACCAGCTAAATCAACCTGTCTATTTTACTCACCAACCGCCTCGCGCAGTGTAGGAAGTAGATACGTACAATTGCAAGATGAACCCACTTAAGTTTCGTGTTGCGTCTTACGCACATCGGCGACCAACAGGATACAAAAACCCTTCGTGACTACTCTTTGGTACTGGCACCTCCCCCATCGAATGCAGGCGTCAGAATGCGCTTCTCCCCGATGCGAGCAGCGCTCGCCTCCACCCGCGCGCCCCGGTCGGCGGAACTAGCCTTCCCCCCCCCCCCAACTCCAGGCCGCTCCCCTTCATGGCCAGTGGGGGAGAGGGGCGGGGGGGGGGGGGGGGGGGGGGGGGGGCAGCCAGCACCGTCAACCAGGGCAACCCAAACTTCTAAATAATTCCCTTCACGCTAACCACAAGTCACTCATAAGAGGGAAGGGTGAAAACACTCCCCAAAACTCAAAATTGAAGAAGAACCCCCCCCCCCTAAAAGGAAATAGAGAAACTCAAAATACTCAAAACCCGGCGGGAGCCCGCTCACATCAACACCTGTTGCCAACGCGTAATAAAAATATTGCCTTTTGAAAATGTTCCAGTTTTCGTCAATATTACCTTCCTTCAATAATGGTGGTGGACAAGGCAAAGTAAAACTGTGCGCCATAATGACGTTTTGATTGCAGTGCCGGGCCTGGTTGCTTCCTCCTTTGTTGCCCTTGTGGTTTGTCACACGAAATTATATTTGAACTCAGTTTTCATGCCTCACGATTTCGTTTCCCACACCGTGTTTTACCGTTGGTGTGTTGGTTACTCGCAAAATGTGGCACGTAGTATCCCACGCGTCATACACCGCTGACACCATGTTTGAGTTCAGTCCAATACTGCTTTGTTGCCATGTCCTTTATTATGTTGTCACGTTGCACTGCACTCTTCTGCCCTGCTCTACACTGCCCGAGTATGCACTATACTAACAGTTACAAGAGGTCTCCTTCTGTTTACTCACAATTTTACGTCAATAGCAGTGAATGCTTCAAAATTGGACAATACTGTTTCAAATACTGCAGCTTAACGAACATATTAACAGCATAAACAGCAAAATAATAAAAAAAAGCAAGAGGTTTTGGTCAGCACTCAACAGTGAGGTCTTTAGCGCTGACAAGGGGTGACAAGAAGTGAGAATGGAGCAGTGCCGGAATAAAAGGGTGGGGGGAAACGAGAGATCCCTGAGAAAACCTGCCAACCAACAGCATCATCTGGAGATTCCCACATGCGAAAATCCGGGGACCGACCCCGGAGGGAATAAAACCCAGATCGCCTTGGTGGTAGGCGAATGGTCTGACCATTCGGCCACCGCGGCCCCCCTCAAAATAATAAACACTGATCGACAATCTTCAGTATTTTATGCATGCAAAATTTTTTCACTGACTAAGGCATTCATTGAGACCTGAAGTAACTGTGATTTTATTGCCAGTGCAAATTATTTCATTCTGTTGCACCTTTGGAGCTCCCGACGTGCTCATTAAACAAAAACTATGAAATAAAAAAAAATTAATTTGACGTTAAGAGACATTTCTTTTAATGCAGTAAATTTGAGTAGTGTTTGGCATAAAAAATTACAAATGTTCCCTGTCCAGCATTCTTTAACAGACCACCCACTACAATGGCTGAAGTTACACACTATCGTTACCAAGAATTTCTACCTGGATTCCTCACCTGTGTGATAATATGTACTGTTTCCTAAAGATAACATTTTATTGCTTAAGTGAGGTGAGTACAGTACAGGAAATAATTGGTGAATAAAATTCAGGAAAAAAGTTATTTTTCTAGATTTTCCACTAACAATGTTGCGGATAACACTTTTTTTTTTTTTAAATACTTGCAATATAAGTTTAAAGTATTGTACCATTTCATGCAACAGTAACCTTAGTCTAGTACTTTTTTTTATCAACTATTACTGTAGAACAGCAACATGTCGACAATGATTTACAAAAATCAAAACAAGCAAGAAAAAGTGCACAAAATGTGTCAAAATATCATCTTCCCTCAACACTTCAAAATGACTAAATTATCTTCAAAACAAGTAATTATTTTATGGTAAAAGATTTCATATTTTACAGTACGTTGCTCCATGTTACCCGGAGACAGCTTAATTTACTGAAATACAGTACCATACAGCAGAAATGATTGCCTCAGTCTGAAACAGAGAATGTAGTGAACTCACAGCATTCACTGCAGTTGGTAGAAGGGATGCAGACATGGCGACGCCAACAAATGGCGCAGTCTTGTCACCCAGCAGGGATATGGAGAGGGCTGCACCAGAAGCTATAGCAAGCACAGCATTCATCCACAGTGCGCGGAACTCACCTCTGCACATACATAGAAAGGCAGTCTTAGGTTGGCACACCCACTAGCAATGTACAGTATGTATGTCCTCAACATTTGCAGGTCTTGCCCTAAGGGAAGTCACTTACCCCGTGATGACTTAATATAAGCACTTGTTTTGTATTTTATTTACTGTGGAACTAAACATATTTGATACAATTTTTTTAAGAAAATATGCACCCATGGTTGTGTATTTTAGATTAAAGGTTGATATATTAAAAAATTAACACATTTAGTAAAAGTTAATTACACTTTATACCAATTTAATACACACACACACACACAGAAAAATGTGAAAGTGTAAAGGGAAAGCAATAGTTAGTGATGTTATCTGTAATAATAATTGTATCACTGCTTTAAATTTTGAATAATTTGAACAAAAACACTAGAGCCTGGGAGCTAACAAACACAATTCTTATCTGCAAAGACTTTGCTCTGATTTAGGATGCCGCTACTGAAGCTGTTGGAGGCACAGAAGTAAACAGGCTACAGTGAATATACTGATGCATGTACATATCTCTCCAATGCTCCTACGCACAAGGTTTTAAACAGCGACACAGTGTTGGAGTTTTACTGCTGAAACTATACTAAGAACTATGGGACTTGACATGGATGGAACAACGTGTGCAGTCGTTTCGCACGGGAGGGCGACAACTGTTTCTGTCAAACGGAGTGAAAGTGACAGTTTGCGACTTCCTAGACAAACAACTCGCAACATTATTCTATAATCAGGATCAAGTTTATCGCTTGATGTGAGATATTTAGTGTCAGAAATACTTTGTTCTATGGTTCTTTCTGATGGTGTTACATGTTTGTTTGAAGTTAGGTCACAATGGATCAGCCATCTATCAAAGAGAGATAGAAGTATTCCAAGAAAACCCACTGGATCACTCCAATGTTCAGTGAGTGTTTTATATGTAAATATGTAAGCAAGTAGTCAGATCATAATGTGACCACGAATGTCAATTAAATATTACCATACTGTTAAAATATGTATTAGTTTCAGCTCGCAGTATGAGAATGAGAACACACGTGCACTGATTACTAACATTTTGATACAATATAGATAACTGTTGCTATCTGGTTATTGGAAAATTTGTGCACTTTTGTAACTTCATTATGTATTTTACAAATACGTTTTCTATGTTCATGTTTGAATAATATAAATGGACATGTGTAACTCTTGAATTTACTAAATGATTTGTGAGCCGTACTGGTTCAGCCAATATACAGTGCCTAGTCGTTTGAGGAAGGTGTGAACGAGCGATGCTCCAGTCCTACAACACAACCTGTGCCCAGCGCAGTTCCAGCTCACCACTATTCGTCATTCTGCAGGTTGCCTAAATGCCAGGCTCTCGCTTGCACACAGCCGATGATTGCCTATGTGAAGTTTAATTATTTCAGTGGCCCACTTTTTGTATCCATGACTGTACATTAGCTTCTGCTCCAGTGAGGGCCGGTATACATGTAACAAAGTAGCGCAGGCATCAGTGAGATTTCATGCAGGCCTGCTACTGGTTTACAGTCTTCCAAAAAGAATTTTACTAACAGCGATCCAATTGCGAAAGCTATTAACCTATCAATAATTAGTTTTATAATATGAGCGGCAGATTTTGAGGTACAGCTGTGCAAAAAGGCAATTCTGAGCAATAATGGGGGGGCTCAGAAAAAATATTTCCAATGTGAATGACTTTTTTGATGTATTTGAAAGACTTATGTGAAATGAGTTTTCTTGGGTAGGTACATTGAGAACAAAAACAGTTTGAAAATTAGTGAGGCTTTGTAACATGTTGCATTGTCGCAGTTCAAGTAGGTGGCTTCCTAAATAGGCTACGTTTGTGTGTGTGAACGGAGGCACAAAATCTATGGTATGTTACAGGTGAAAGACAAGTTTTTTCTTTCACTCTACTACGTCTTTTTATACATGTATGACACAAAATTTCAGATAAAAAAAAACGTAAATTGGCGCTTTTAAAAAGTTTCCTGAATAACTGGACTGAACATTTCCTACCCTTCAGAAACAACCTAAACAGAGTTAAACTGTAATTTACACCTATTATATAAACATCACCATACGAAGAAAATACCTCGTACTCCTCTACTGACAACAGAAACAAAATTGTCTTGCACAGCCAATGTTTTGCCAATATTTAACCTTAAAACTTCCATCATTAACCATAGCAAAAACACTTAGGTGAAGTTATTCACTTCTAACCAAATTGAAAAATACAATTTCTAGGGCATGCATTAAAACCGAAGCATTTTCCATGACACTTCAAGGACAGCCAAAAATCAAGGGCATTTCAAAATTTTCAAGAAATTGATGACATGTGGCTACAAGGTCATATATAACATTGAATTGTAGGAAGGACTAAAACTCTGTTCTCCCTTTGACTTCTCCAATGCTCTTTACGTAACATTTAAGGGGAAGACATTTTTTTCTACGGGGATGGCCATGCCTTAAGCTATGCCCACAGTGGCTACTATGCTAAACATAAACATGCAACAAAAAAAATTAATACTGACCTGTCCACCATCTCGCGAGTGGGCCACTTCTCCTGGTCGACGCAGCCAGCGACCAGGCCATACAGGAAGCCCACAAACATGCAGATCATCAAGCCAAACACCTCGTTCCTAACTCCCATCTTCTGTAACTGCCGGTCTCTGATCACTGTGCCAAATGTGCCAGCCATCACTGGGCCCTGCCGCCACCACAAAACTACATTACCGTCTTCTCCTTTCCTTCTTCTGACAAAAACAAAATTTAGGACACCAAATCTAATCGAATAATTAAATTTAAAAATAGTACAGTGAAAGTTCTTTAATACAGACCTGAAGGAAGATGAAGTTTTGAACTTTGTAATAATGAATTTTGTTTTTAACAGGTGTTTGCAAAAAGCTTTAAATGTCTTTAAAAGTTTGAGGCAGTTTATCCTCAAAATCTTATCACCACCATGACTTCTTAACTTTGGACTTGATATTGTACGTTGTTTTATGTTTAAAAAAAAATATTTATTCAGCATTAGAAATTAAAGGTACTGAGAAATTCATACTAAAAGTATTTGTAGTAATGAGGTTTCACTGTAATCTGAAGCAAGGCGAGAAATTTTCAACAGTGCCTTAATTGTATCAAGCAACTGAATGCACAGCATATCACATTCCAAGAAATTATCTAGCTGTAATTAATTAATGGTAACTTATAACAAAGTACTAGAAATGAATTACAGTAGAATCCTGCTGTAATGTACCCGGTTAAGTTTTCCTAGTTATGAAGTTGCTTTCATTTGGTCTCTTAAAACGGTTTTATAATAAGAACTTGCCCTCTTATAATGTTTTCCCATTTATAAAGTACAGATTTTTTTTTTTTTTAGTGTCTTCAGAAACGTTATAAAAAAGTTCTACTGTAACATGGTGGTGCCATTAGGCTGCAGTTTCATAGCACATCAAGTAAACGCTATGGGTGACACAGACGCAGATAAACTGCTGTGTTGCCACAATACAATAACACTGATAATGTCATGCTTTCCCTCCAACTGTTGTGTCTGCATACATTACAATGAAAACATACTTTATTTGTGGCAGAGTACAAAGCACTACTGTGCAAGAATTTCGCAGAGATATGGTCAACACATTTTAATGTACATCAGGGTGAAAAGAATACCTTCCGCTTTGTACGAGAAATCAGAAAATGTATTTATGATGTGTATCATGTCTTGATGGTGAAATTCTACACTTGCATATGTAAAGGGTTGTCTTATTGTAAATTAACACATTGGGCAGATGTGAAATAGATTCATTAGAAAAGTAAGTACTTCCCTACAAACACACTAAACCACATTTAAAGCACTTACAATGCAGACTGAGTGAATGTATTTTGCATTTTTGAAGCCTAGAAGTGCAGAAGCGGTAAGGACAAGACGGCACACACATCTTGCCTCCCCTTAGCTTCTAGGCGCAAGTCACTGAACTGGCGTGCAGTCTTCTCGCCAACAACGTGCCTGTATGAGAATTTCAGTGGTGACCCTCATCATTTTATGACATAACTTAATATTGAAAATAAAAGTGTACTGTATATGTCTACATCTTTAAAAAGATTCTGCGTCAAGATATTCATACCTAAAAAAACTGCAAGAACATCCCTTTTCAGTATTTTCGACCTCTAGAAAACATGCTTTAATGATAAGCGGTGAACATGAAGTGGGTATTCATACATGTAATGCTCTTTAAATGCTAATCCCAAACAAGTTATACGCCCGAAGGCCACTACACCCTCCTTCCAACCGCACTGAAACTTTACTCTGATGAATGAATCTATGCACGGCACATATCGTTTTCTTTTCTTGCGAATCCTCTTGATGACTGTGTCTGCGCTAGCATAATTACTAAACACGGTTTTCTGCTGGTATTCCATATAAAACTTGCCCTCCTCGCCAATCAGTGTTCGCCCAGACCCAGTTTTAATCCGGCCTTTACCCAGGCGGCACTTTATGGGTCATCGGAACCTAATATTTCTAGCACCTTTACTGCCTTTTACTCCTGCTCCCGTTGTCTTAGCAACTGGTCAGAATCTTCGAGTCGCTATTCCTGAACAGGCTAAACCGACATAACTTATATGTGATAAGCAGTCTTTTAATAATCTGGTAATAGCCGAAGCTCCGCAAATCACTCTGTGGCCTGGACAGATCGCCAAATTATTACAGAGCAAAAACTGGTGGCAGTACACGAACACTTTGATGCAACAACTAAAATATGGTTGAGAGCATGAAGTTAAAACATACGTGGTAAAATGTTTAATAAAGTCAAAATGTTCAGTAAACTATCTAAACAGGATAACATTTAATAACTACCTTCCCAAGATCATATCAAAGGGAAAGCAAATTAGGTTTGACATTAACAAAATCAGCAGATATCTAGTATTATCTTTGGTCTTCTCTCATTCCTGGTTCACTGGACCCTGAACTCACCAAAAATAACTTTGTGACATATGAAAAGGTTTTATTGTACATTTCCCAAGTTTATATTGACGAAATGTTTGGATTCATAATATTAATACTGATTTGGTGGCTACAACTAAAATTTTATTAGGGCCTATTAAATTAACGTAGGCAAAATAATTTCACTAAATGTTCATTCTGAAAATTACATCAGTGCATGACGGAACATTTATACAATTGTAACACACCCCAGGATCCTGGCTATAGCTGCTACGGCTGTTTGGTAGGTACTGAACACTTACTGTCATAAATTTGCTTTATGGTTCAATATGACATTTATTTTTTTTGTGTCCAGCAGCAATACTTTCCTCAAACATGCTGAAATTTTTGATGGCTCATTGGACTAGGTTGTTAGTAAATTATGGTCTAGAGATAATCATAGGCATAATAAGGTGGAAGCTGGTGGTATTTACGTAAAGAGCCCTGGACATTTCATACGGAGAAATGGGCTTTAGCCCTCACTATAATGTAATGTTCAGTATGTGCAGTCTATCCATGATCTGTTCGCATTATGCAACATTTTGAAGTGAACACACAATTTTATTACATTGTTATGCGAGTATCTGTTGCTTTAAATATCCTGTAACACAATTTTCCCGTTTAAAAATGACTGGCATTTTCTTTAACTTCACTTACGGAACACTTAAAACTCATCTACAAGATAAATCTGACCAATCTGACACAAAATACAGTCTTAAGGGCACCGTCTACTCGCGCATGAGAGGTTCAAAAGCAACGGAACAGTAAGGTCGACCGTGAAGCGCGCATCAAATGCCACGTCGCCTGAACGAGCCAAGCGCTGAACTAGTGTGCAAGGTTCCCGCTGAACCGTTTTTACTATGGGACTTTCAGCGACAACACTATCATTTTATCTTACGCGACGAAAGGGAAAGAGTCGCTCTACAGGTCTATAATATTCAGAATATCGTGAAAATTATTACTCTTGCGTAAAAATCAGCGTCAAAAGTCCTGATTCGGTCACTTTCACACTCAAAAAAATACTTGTTAGGGACGATAACAGTTAATGGCAAAATTATAGACCTGTACTAAGATCCTTAAATGCTTTTCGTAGCCTAACAGTGTGACAACATGTTGAATGGTTTTCGAATGAAATCAGGATTGTTAAAGGTCTGCGCGCCTCTTCACGATTCTAGTAGACGGCGCCCTTAAGTGCTATTCTAAACAGATTAAATAAAAAAAATATGCTATAAAGCTGTTTAATGGCAGCTACAGTATACAACTGAATCTATACATAGGCTTACCATTTGGCAGCCAGGATAGACAGCACCCTTAATGATAGGCCTATTATATTACTGTCACAAATTCAGGACCAAAGAGTGCAATAGACTAGCAGCAATTGCAGTTGCCGACATTCATTTTACAACAGGTTAAGAAGAGAATCAAATTTCTCGTAGTCGACTTTGGCAAGCGACAGATCTCAGCTAGGTGTGCCAATGTTGGTACTTAGAATGCAAACTCTAACATTGCTTAAAGATGAAGTTTTCTCTAAGCACCAGCTAACCCTACCGATACCAGTGCAGCAAGCAGCTGAAACTGCCCTTGGCCTTGTCACACTAATAACTCAGCTTCCTAGCCTGTAGTATAATTAACCTGACCATCAAGGAAGGGGCCCGTCAGTGATAGGCCTTCTGCAGCAAGGGGAACTATGAGCTCACCATGAGGGGCGAGATCAGCATGCTTGCCACCAGGATCACAGTGCTGTCTTCCACCAGTCCCAGTGCTGACAACAGGCTGCAACACAAACACACAAAACTACTGTAATTACATAAATATTTGAGAGATTTTGGGGAGAAAAAGTAGGCTACCACATATTGCGAGAGAATGTGGTAAGTAGTGGTGTACAAACAATATTTGACTGGGGGGGGGGGGGGGCGGGGGTTACGGTATAAAGTTAGTGGGGTAAAGAAATTTTTCCCTCCTGGAAAATTTTAAATACAGTATCCAAGATCAACGTAGTGTTGTTTATAGGAATTTTAAGCTCAAACAATTTAAGTACCAGAAATGTTAAAGGAGGGGGGGGGGGGTATTTCTCAATTATTTCCCCCCCCCCCCCCCCCCGGGCAGTTCCTAAGCCACTGGAAGGCAGGTGACTGCACTAAAACAAGACTATTAAGCATATATGTGCACATGTACATATACAAGCACACACACACACACACAAACACATTTTTATGTTTCTTCACTTTGGTGCAAATAACTATTTCAACCAGAAGCTTTGAACAAAAAAATTAAAATTTAGACAGTGAGCAGTCATAAAATGCACAAAATGTAGATATATACACACATTTCGCAAACTGAAGTGCTCCCACAAATAATATTTTGATTTTGGGTTATTATCACAACTAAACTCATGATACTTTGGGTGTTTTAAAAGAAAAAAAAATTATTGCTATGAAAAGCACAACTGCTTCCTGAGAGTGAATGAGAGATATTTTGGTCACCCCTTAACATTGAGGTCTTCAGTGCTGGTGAGGGGTGACATGAGGAGTATGGAGCAGCACTGGAATGAGGGGGTGGAGGAAAATGGAGATCCCAGAAAAAACCCACTGACCAATGGCATCATCAGGCACAATTCCCACACGCAAAAATCTGGGAACTGACTATGCTGGGAATCGAACCCCGATCGCCTTGGTGGGGGGTGAATTGTCTGGCCAGTCGGCCACCACGGCCCCAACAAGGGCTTGGAAGAGGTACACAATGGAAAAAGGGATGAAGTCTGCCAGGGTCTGCATTAATGAACCATTCGAGCATTCACCTGGAATGATTTTCGAAAACCCTGGAATACCATACCAAAACCAAGATGGCTGGAGCAGAAGACAGAACTTGGGTCATCTCGAATGCGAGGCAAGTGTTTTAACATGCTCCAACACTTTAGAACAATACACTTAACAAACCTATACAATTTAACATCTTTACCTGCAGAAATAACCTGAACTGTGCACATGAATAATGACAGAGAGCACAAGAGATTGGAGCGAGTATTCCACTTTCTTTCATGTGTACTATCTGTCGGCAAATTGGGATACTACGTTATTCATACGTTACAAGTCTACATATATTTCTATTGAAAATATGTGGTAAATGCCTAAAGGAAAGTTCACGCTCTGGATTAAGATTATTCTGTGCTTGCCTACATCCCTCATCTTTCCCTCCCCTTCACCTCTGACAATTGGGGCTGCGAGGGTTTTCTCGGGGATCTCCCGTTTTCTCTGCCCATTCATTCCGGCACTGCTCCAAACATCATGTCACCCTCCACCAGCGCTAAAGACCTCGATGTTAAGTGCTGACCAAAATCTCTTCACTCACTCAACTCTGACAATTTAATTTTAGTTTAGCCTAGTCAAACCATAGATCTTGAAAAAATGTTTATCAAACACATTTGACAGTCATGTTTGACCATGTTTAAAACTAGGCCTAAACATGTTTTCAAGGCTAATGCCTAAACTCAAGGATCCTTCTACCTTCAACAGAATATTTTTGCAATCAACATTTGTGACACTTTTATTACTACAGGCCTATTGCATAAAAAGCTTATGAACACCTGAAACTTAAACATTTAAGTATTTTAAGTTCACAAAATCACACCAAACAGCAACCACACACAGCTTGCTACTCGAAGTAGCCAATAATACAGCATCAGAGAAGCTAGGCCTATATCCTTCAAAAATAGCCTATATATGAAACTAGTTAATCTTTGAACAAGCAGGGACTGCAAATTTAATTCTTTTTAAGAGCTCACATAACCACTATGAGTTTAAACTACCGAAAAAATTCTATCAGCCAAATTAAGTAGACAAACTGTATTATTGTGGACATATGCCACTGCAATGTTATGTCGTCCCAGAAATCTTAGAAATTTTGGAAATCTACTGTGTTCTATTGTGTCTTTATAGTTGTGTGTTGTCTGTGACGTCGCCGTTGTTTTATCCTGTCTTATGTCCATTATTGTATTTGTTTCAGTATTGTCTGTGCTGTCTTAATTGTGATGTCCTGAGTTTTACATATTAGTTTATTTGTATTTCAACTTTTATTTTTGCTTATTTATTATTAATTTTTGTTCTTTGTTTGTTGTTGACTAATTCCTTATGGGATTTTTCATGTTCTGTTGTTTATGGACGTGTTGACTACAGTCAACTCGGCTTGTTTTCTCCTTTTTTCGTGTTTCATTGTTCGTCTTTCAGTCTCTTTCTAAGATTTCTGGGACGACATAATATTGCAATGGAGTACGTCCGCAATAATACAGCTTGTCATTATGTCTCATTGCATGAAACATTCAAAGACATTATGAATTAAGTAGCCTATGTAGGCCTACGAGAAATATATAATAAAACCTAATATATCACTTAGCGTACTTTGGAAAGGCAAGGAAATATCACCACCGAAGCACAGTGCAGTAGGCATTAAATTTTCACTGGTGTAGAAATTGCCGCTATGGTGTAGAAATTGCCGCTATGGTGTAGAAAAAGGACACTATGAACGTTATTAAAGTGTAAATTTTGCTTGATTAATTATAACGTTTGTTTGTAACATAATATAGCGCCTGAATAAATAAATAATTCACTGCCACTAACCTAATTGGTTTTAAATATTTTTTAAGAACTCTATCTTCGTTTATGTTAGTATGAGGAAAATGTTAGTTTTTGTGGTTAATATGTTGTATTAAAGCCGGCTTTACACATTGGCCCAACACCCGACCTTGGAAGGAATCGACAAGTGTGTAAATGGTGCTTGGCCGATCTTGGAATGTTGGCCATGTGTTGGAAGCTTTGTCATTCATATTCGGTTTTTGGTCCAACCATCAAAGGGATTGGCGTATGCATTGGCGTTAACTTGGTCTGTGTTTACACATTGGTGTTGCGATTTTACATTTTTTTGTAGTTTGAGAGGGAAATATTGTAATATGAAGTGTTGAAATGGCTCAGTGGACATTATTCTGCACATATACATAGAGTATGAATGTAGTTGCAGAAATTTCCGAATAAAGTTGATCCTCAATTTTCATGGAATTTAAATTGGCCGTATGACTGGTTAAAAATTAATTGGCCCAGTGTGTAAATAGCTACTGGCCGTTTCTTGGTCATTGGCATTTCTTCCTTCCAAGATTGGCCCAATCACTT
>PNEQ01081114.1:0-12886 GCA_003012365.1 Medauroidea extradentata
AGGCGCCACAAATTAATCATTTACAAGTCCTGCAGCATAACAACCCATTCCACATTTACAATAACGAATAACAAAGCAACACTTACATTTCACTGGAAGCCGACTGAACCCTGATACTACAAATACACGAGTATAAATACAAGAAGCGAGAATGAATATTATCACTGGAAATAGTCCGCCCAACATGGCGGAGCAACTATGATGAGTCAAATTACAATAAACCAAGTATTACTATGAAACCTAAAAATACATAATGAAAACACAATACAAACATTACAAGTCTCGCTTAGAACAATATTAATTATATAAACAATTCCCTTTAGAAATTCACAAAATTACGGGAAAATTATATTAACACAGTCCTCGGGAATATTTCTTGAGGTTCCGCTGTTGTCGCTTGATAGCGCTAGTGTAGCACAAAACTAGCTGCACTGCCTGCACCTGTGTCTCTGTTTAGACTGCAACATATCTATGGCGAAGAATGTCATGTTTACAAACGGCGACGGTAAATATTCCAAAACAACAAATGGAATATTAGGTATGTAATTAAAGTCTGGATACGTGGAGACGTTATAACTGCTGAGTAATATATATGTTAATTCTTGATAACTAGCAATGTCTGAACTGTTTCTAACGCCGTCAAATTAAGTCGTTCACTGACGCAGTCGGTACAATGGCACTGTCAATATTCACTATATAATGGTCGACGATCTGCAAAGTCCTGGTAAACTGTACAATTGTAGAATCTTCACAACATTGCGTGAAAGGAAGTGCGGGCCCAGCACCTTCTTATCTTAAGCTTCGCAGGTCTCGCATCCCAGGTGTTGACCTACTTCTGGCGTTGCTGTTCCATATCCCTCACTAGACTTTCCCCACCTCTATCTATGTAGTGTGGGAAACTCAGTTGTGCATGGAAAGCTGTATTTTCTTCTGAGGAGATTGAGGGCAGAGCAGTGAATTTCCAATAATGGCTAGGTGCGCTAGGAGGAGAGGAGGAAGAAGGCACAACAATTTTGGGGTTTATTCCCTGAATGGGAATGCATTTACAGTAGAGCTCGGTTTAACAAACTCGGGAGTATCAACAGTGATTTAACGAAAGGATTTTTAGGAACTTTCTAAAAATAAAATTAAATAAATATTATATAACTAAGTGACTTAGATAAAATTGAATATTAATTGTAATGTAATTCTGTAAAAATACTAGCACTGTCCCACAGTATATACTTATTTCTCCGTAGAAAAGCTTAAACCATCCATCGAGGGAAAAAAAAAGTTAAAATTTTTGTAAACTTTAGCCGCGGGAATGATTTTGAGATAAGTACGTGCAGGCACGACCGAGCGACCAGTCGACCCCGCACAGTGTTGTACAAGCGCACACCTAGATCCTCATCCTAGTGGTTGGCGACTGAACGAGCATCTAGGTACCCAATCTTTACAGCCCGGCGGTGGACAATGCAGGAACTAACACACCATGTGCACGCTCACAGAGTGTTCCACTGGAAGTTTTTGAAGTTTTTTTCGCCAATTTTTTTCTTGGCTGTGGCTTACTTGTCGACGGTAAATATGTTTGGTATTTTTTTTTTTTTTTTAGCCAATATACTTTTCTAATATTACCTTAAGTTCCGACAAAAAGTGCCTGACGATTTAAAAATGTTGAAGTCGGATTTAACGAAACATTGATTTAAATTAAATATTTTCGGGTAAAGATCGCAGGGCTAGCCTTATAATCACGTGGGCATTGTTATCACCATGGGTCACTGGTATAGCGCATAAGGTAACTATGCAGTGGAACTTTATTGTCGTCGTTGGGGCAGGTGGACATAATTAAGGAGTACTAGAAGTTTGCCTTTGCATGTTTCTGTGCCTGTTTACCAACTTTCTCCAATCGAAAATCAAAAAGGAGGTGCATTGGCAAGGCCACCTCCAGAGCTTGTTAAAAGGTCAAAGGAAGTGTGTTGCTAGACACCTCCTCCAACTCAGGAAATGATGTAAGATGGACCAAAGCGAATTCCTGGGGTGAGTCGAAGAGATATTTGTATACAAGAGCCCCAAGAAGGGTGTAGGATAAACGAGGAAGCCAACACGAAAGAAAATAAATATTACATATTTTACTTTTGTATACTGTCACTTTTATTCCAATACAACTGACAAAAATCAGGGGTGCGCACTATATATGAAAAATAGGTAAAAAAACTGTAGAAAAGAGGCAGTGGTATGAAGAGGGGAGGGAGAAGGTGAAAGGCATAGTTATTGTAAACTGACGGGTGGCAAAGAGTGGGAGGAAGAGAGAGATAATGTTCTCACAGCCGGGTTCCACCATTACTCCCCTTCCTTTTCTTTTATCAAGGCCCCCCCCCCCCGTCCACTTTGTCATTCAACTCTGCTGTAACTGCAGCTGCAAAATCCTTATTTTTTTGTTTGTGGCAGAAACTAAAGTTCATGGGTCGCGGACGTAAGCAATATAAGTTAATTTTGACGTTTCGTGATCAACTATAGTGAAAGAAAGGAAGAAAAAGTGTGACATTGTTCTTTTTTTCCCTCCAATGAGAGGGAAGGCATGGCAGGGTGGTGGTTGGGGCAGCGCAGCCCTCTGCTTGTTGCCACACCCTGCCGCATTCCTGAGCCTTTTTTTCTTCTCAGCTCTAGACGGTAAATAATACAGACAAGCTTGCTCTGCTGTTATGGCATCTTATGTCGAAGAGGAAGGGTGAGGTGGACATGATTGAAACAGTTTAATCTCATATCAAGCAAGAGGGTAGAGGGGGAACTGTTGTGTAGGTGCACACACATTTGTGAGCTGGCGGAAGGCACCAAACGACCTTACAGGCTATTTATAGATAGCTGCTGACAAGGGTGAGGCAAGCCGTTACCCCTCCCCCTTGATAGTGAATTTACTGTATAAAAAATTAAAAAAATAAATAAAAAACGTTGATTATAGCCTTAATAATTCACTTCACTTCTTGTTGAAATTCAATGTATTGAGATTTTATATGCTCTGTTGGCCCATTATTGACATAGGAAATTTTTCTTCTGCTTCCAGGTGGTTGTGGTAATGATGAACGGTCCAAAGACATTTTTTGTGCAACGTGTGGCTAATAATGAAACCCTTAAGATTATATGCAGTGAGATAATTAAGAGTCCATCATTACCTCTGGTAAAGCCAGAAGTTGGTCTGCTGTGTGCTGCTACATTTGAGGGTGAATGGTAAGTAAAAAGTATAAACATTATATAGAAAATTATAGTTTTTTTACTTTTTGTATTTATTTCAATGTAATATTAAGACATACAGAACCAGGTGTGTGTGTGTGTGCGCTCATATAAAAACTGTTGTTAAATACACCGAATACTTGATTTTCTGGGCTCAGATTATCCAGTTTTCTGATAAGTGCAGCATTTGTTTTTTCATATAAAAATCTTACTAATTTTTAAAATTGCTTTGTCAGTAAAAGTCTTTCCTGTGCCATTTCTATTTATTTTTTTTTGTTGGGAAGTGCTGGGGTCTGTTCCTGTATTGTGCTGATTTCTAAGCATAGTGTATGTATAAATAAGCAAGGTTCTATTACATTGTCATCCTCTGTTAATAAATTTACATTCATACCACCCTGAGAGTTAAATATGCCCCAAACAGCTTTAACTTCTGTCATTCAGAATATGTATTTTTTTATTTCATGTGTTCACATTTTGTACATTAACGTGCTGCTTGCATATGTTTTCAAATCAATATATGCTCATAATATAGTAACTGGCTTCGTCGTCAGCCAAAACCTCACGATGATTCCACCCGTTATGATATCAAACAACACAACTATATCAGCAAAGCAAACCAAAGACCTCCACCACATGCAGTAAAATCAATAAATATAAATAATGGATATGGAGACCAGGGGTAGCATGAAGCCCCAACTAAACATCACACAACAGGGGTAGCAGCAGCTCTTAAAGAGCATAGATACTGGGGTCGGAGTTACCAAGTGAGAGGTTCAGGTATCTGTTATTTATTAAATTAAATTTGAACTAGTATACAGTGGAACCTCGTTAATACAAACCCTGTTAATACAAAGTTCTCATTAATACAAAGCAATTTTTATTCCCTTTGGAATGGGACAAGAAATGAAATAATTACTTTAATGTTTAATTAAAAATTTGTTTATGTATTAAAGGATGCAATTTCAACTTCTCAAGTAAAAGGAAGTGATTTTGGTGAAAAGACTATTAGATTTGTGGAAATAAACTGAGTGACCAAAATTTTAGAAACTTTTTAAGGTTTTAGTGAACACCTGTTACATAATATAAACCTTATTATTACAAACAGCCAAAATTTTGGTCCCTTCAGGTTTGTATTAATGAGGTTTGACTGTAATCAATAAAATAAAAAAAATAATAATCTAGTAAAACTAAAATTAGGTTAAATATCAAGAGTAGCTACTCAGGATTTAGTATACTGGAAATAAAGTACTTACGCTTCAGTTAAACAAACCTAAAACACATTTATTTATTACAGTAGGGTTCTCTTTCTCACACCATTTAAAAACAACAATCTCACAGAAATAGCTCAGTAAGGTTTCTTTAGCCTATAAATAGACTAAAAGAAAGTAATAAAAATCACAACTACACATATAATCACATAAAAAAAATTACAGCAGTTTAGTCGGCAAGATTCTACAAGATTTTGAATTTTTAAAATAATCCACCAAAAAAAAAAAAAAACAAAGGACTGTTGTTTGCGAGAATGATTACCTTGGTTCTCAACTAAGAGAGAGAAAAAAAAAGATTTTTAAATCACAACAGTAGAATATTCCTTTAAACTGTAAGACAAAGAAAATAATACTAAATCAATAGCAATATCGATGTCACCACTAGAAAAAGACAAATTAAAAAAAATATCTCTCGCCTAAAATGTTAGAAATGACTCAAAAACCTTAAACAATGAAATAGTAAATTAAATTATTCGCGACCTGTAACTGGACAAGAAGTCAAGTCCACGTTGCTCTTTAATAGACCAAATGAAAACAATAAAATACTCGAGACTAGTCTCCTACCTCAGTATAAAAAAAAGAAAAGATACGAAAGAGCAACAATATTTCTTATAGATAATTTGACTATCAGTTCCAATAGCGTCAATCCTAACCTCAACTTCAACCACGACTTTCCAATCTCGTAGCGTCAAAGAAACTTAGGCGGTCTAGCGGCAGTACAATAGACTCACCGCCTCGGCAAGCCTCTGTACATGTTGCGTCGGGTCCTAACAGCAGACTGCTTCCGCGACTACCAAGCAGTCGTACAATAAATCAACTACATGACGCTATCAGCAGAAAACAAAATACCTACAAACTACAAGAAAAGGTTAAAATCCTAGTATACTTACCTTTAGTAACCATGCTGACCAGTCCACGACCTCCGCGGGTCACGCCACGTCTGTCTCGTACTATGATCACCAAGCAACTCCTGCCAAATGGCAAAAGAAAGATGCCATACCGAAAACACTCAAACATTCAGCGCATTACTTCTCTGGAGTAATGAACTAACACGCCACCGAGTATCGACCCAACTCCACGTGGAGTAAAAGCACCAATCACTAAACAGAAACTAGACAAACAGACTAATGAATAAGTAAAACAACGTGTCCTTGACACTCGACAAAGGCTGGCACATAAACATTCGCGTCAAGCAGAATAGAGGATGGAAGAGCCACGGAAGGGGGGGTGGAGAGAGGAAGGACAGAGATAGAAGAATAGAAAGAGACAGAAAGAATCGTTGCACAGTGCGTGCAGAGAGAGAGCAAAGGCGAGCAAAGATGGGGGGGGGGGGAAGATGGACGCTCTCCTCTGATTGATAACCTCCTTCCAAGGTCGCGTACGCCAGCAGTTGCTACTCAACCAAGCCACAGAGTACAGTGGTCCCAACTATAAAAAAAAAAAAAGCTTATGCACGCGCATCCACTCGTCACACCACGCCTTTACGACACAACTGAGCTTGTTACTAACAGCACGGTAGACGAACAGTGACCTAACGCTGTGCGCGAGATTGCTAAACAAAAAAACTCCAGAAACGATATTCTAAATCTCAACACCTCGGCCTATCTCAAGTACGAAACTCCCCAGCACGAGGCGAAAGGTTAACCTAACATTTTAAATTATCAAATTTTATCGGCATAACAATCTTCTGTATCATCAAAAACGTTAAGGTTTTCTATTGTAAGATTTTGTCATTATATTTAATAAAACTCAACATTTTACGCAAAAATTAATAGTTTAATTCAAGTTGCAGGCAACCTTTAACCTAAACTAAATATAGCTTGTATGTATGTAGATATCTCTGTGTGTGTGTGTGTTTGTGTGTGGGTGTGTGTGTGTGTTTGTGTGTGTTTGTGTGTGTTTGTGTGTGTTTTTTGGTACTGTCGAATCTATTTTAGGATCAGAGTCATAAGTTATACTTTATGATTATATTAAATTCCTGATCTAGCCATATAATTTTCAGGAACCCAGACATAATAAGTATTTTCAAATTAAAAAAAGCTAAGCAAAAAGTAATAAGTTGTAGTTAAATGTTATTTATGTTATTTTTAAAGTATTTCTGTCTGCAGTCAACAATTATCTGCTGCAGTTATTACAAATTTGTAAAATGCAGTTTTGTTGGGGGGGGGGGGGAGGTGAAAATATGTTATAAATTTCGGCAGGAATATACGTGAAGGACGAGCCGGGTGAGTTAAGCTACGTGCAGAACACTGACATGGGACTTGGTGGCTAACATTGTCTTATATCCTTCCTTTTCTTTCTCATTCCTCTATGCATCCTCTTCACTGCACTCTCTCACTACCTATCCACACGCCCTTACCTAAGCTGTGTAGCTAGCCACCTAATGTACACATAGCAACAGTAATGGCTAGTAAGTAGGTAGCTTACCTCTCACTTTCAAACAATTTGTCCTTTGTGATAAATGACACCAACCATTCAGAAGGAAAGTTTCAGGTCCTCCACATTTTCTCCCACTGTTGTCTCAACCAGTTTTAACAACTGTAGGATTATGCCCTTAATTTGTAGGGTAGAAATTTGACGATTTTGGGTTGTTTTAGGGATGTTTCAGGATTTTAATGTAAAATGTACAGACTATTTAATGACATTGAAAATTACAATACAACAGAGTGTGTACTGGATTTTGAGTGGTTGTTCTTTGGAACTGTCAAAGAATTAAACATCTGTCTAACTTAATTTTAAGTGGGCATCAATTTTGAGTTGTCAGCCTCAGCAATTGTGAAGTCACTTAAAATTGGGGTTCTATTCTGTGTGTGTGATTGCCCTTGCGCACATGTGTATTATTATAAACAGGTATGATGCTCGAGCACACGTGTGTGCATATATTATATATTGGTACATGCGTGTGTGTGTATACACACACAACACTAGTCCTGTTTCTTCGAATTTTGCAAATTGGCAGCTTGTAATGTACAAACAAATTCTAAATAGTATTTACTGTGTCTAGGGAAGTCCTGAAAAAAAAATAAATGAAATGGTAAATAGGCATGTTCTCATTGATTTTTTTAACCCTGGTCTGGGATTCCTTAGATTAGTGATTTTCTCTCATACCCAATCTGCTACTGCAGTTTACATTCTGCGTTCATGCAGTGTTTCACTTTCGGATACTTCTCTTGATACAGTAAACTCTCGCCAGTCCGTAGTTCGAGAATCCGTGGTACTCAAAAATCCGTGGTTTTCTCAAAGCAATGTCCGTTTTGATCATTGCAACGTGCTGCGCCGTGCTACACTGCACCTAGCTTCTTCGCGTTTGTGCTGCGCTGTGCCGCGCTGCTACAGTAGCAAGCATTAACGGTACTAGTAACAGCAGATGCGGCAAGCCCAAGGTCAACGTGTCTTCCCGCAACACAACAAACCGATAAGACGTGCACGGACACTGCTTCGGGTATTCGTTCATATTTGTTAGTGTTGTTCGTTGTGAGAATGGCGCCGGTAATAAAAAAGATGCACACATCGTTAACACTAAAACAAAAGTTCGAGATTTGCAAGAAATTGGAGCATGGTGTAAAGGTTTCTGCAATCAAGGAAGAGTAGGCCTATGACATCGGCGAGACAACTGTGTAGCATTAAAAAGAGTAGCGTCAAACTTAAAATGTTTATGTCGAACAGCGAGTCGGAGAAAGGATTTCATGATCGGAAAACACTCCAAACGGCCAAACTACAGGATTTGGACAGTGCATTGTACAAATGGTTTTTGTTAAAACGGTAAAAAAAAAAAGTAGTGGAGATGAAGATAACGATAGTGACGAAGCAAATGTTACGTGGAGTGCGGCCGCTACTGCTTGGGACACGCTAATGAAATTTTCAGAAAGCAAAAAGACTGTTTCCCTGTGTCGGAGGTAATGCAATGCCATATCCTGCATTCTACCTTCCTTCACAAAATAAGACAGGCCATCAGACATCCGTACTCACATGGTGGGACTATCGACACAGCAACATAGTGAGCCGACTGCTTACACCTCGTGTACTGTTAATTGCAACTCTAGAAATAATTAAAGTCTACTTTTTGTGTGTTTCCTTAGTTTAATGTGTGTGCAAGCTATTTGACGTAAGAGTGTATAAATATTACTAATCTGTGCATAGTGTTAAATGTTTATTTTTTTGTGCCTTGTTTGGAATAATCAATGATCGCTGGTAAGTAAAATTTAAGGTATTGCTATGTGCACTGTAGTTTACTTCGCCGGCACACGGGCGGAGAAGGAAATAGTAATCGCTGTTTCTGCTTCTCTGTGACAATGACAGGTTTTTTATGACTTGCCGGCTGCCCGTGCGCAGAGCCGGCCGGCCAGTGTTGCCAAACGTGTTCGAGGTGCCGTTTTTTATAAATTATTTTAAACAGCGTTAGCTTGTACCTGTAAGTCCTCAATTTACGTCGGGGATACGTTGCTAAAAACTACGACGATTATTAGGACGACTTAAATCGAGGACTTAACAGTATATAAAACTTTTTTTTTAATTCTGCAGATTTTTGTTATGGAAAATACAGTATTTCAAAGATCCGTGGTTTTCAGAAATCCGAAGGTCACAAATCCCAGAGACCCCCCGGATTTGTGAGAGTTTACTGTAGTTCTCTTTTAGGTACGACATTTGGCTTTTTTTTTTTTTAATTTTGACTTTGAATTAGATTTGGAATTTACTAGATATATTATTGCCTTCAGCATACAATTTCGTTGGATTCTGATTTTAGTTAAAGTTTGAATTTTCGGTTTCACGTTTAGAATAGCATGTGTGTTCAGTACATGTGAGAGTCACTGTAGTAACATCAGTTTTTTACATTTGGTTTTTATAACCTAACGAGACTTTTGAATTAGAACATAGCTTTTTTTAAGTTTCAAACAAATCTAAACTACGGTAATCAAATTAATAATTACTAACGTTGACGTATGCTGGCAGCGTCCAGTGCAGCGTGCTGTGAAGCCGCTGCCTCATCCTGTCCATTCCATTTTCCTGCATCTTACGTTAATCTCATAGGCTGTGATTACTCCTGCACACATCATTGCTCTCTACCCTGACGCCAATCATATTTTAAAAACCATACCTAATGATTCCTTAGCTATCCTTTGCTACCGTCTGTAAGCATGCCACCCGCAGCGCAGTAAGACAATGGGAGAGAGAGGAACCACCGCTCGCGTCTGTGCCCTTCCTAATTAGGCGAGCGACCGGACAATCTCTGCAGACCGTCCTGAATAGAGTATAATAGAGGGAGCACAAGCCATTGAAGCTCAGTCGCGAATTATTCTGTACTCAGTCACAGTTCAGTTTCAACACACCTACAGATCCATCAACCGCAGGACTCCTTCCAGAAGAGCCAGCTGTCATTCAGTCCGCAACTCATTTGCAACTAGCTACAGTAACAGTTAATCCTGCTACTACTGAAAGGTTGAGCTCTGCTGTGGTGGATCTACCTACCTCCACAATTTGAGCTGTAGCTCCAGGCTCGGAAGACTAGCGACCGCCGGACCCCTTCCTGCAGTGTCCCCTAATGACCCTGAGAGCCTTTTCAGCCAGCTGCCCAGCTTCGCCATACACGAGCCGTTTCCAGAGACGTCACAACTTGCATCAACGACTCTCCCCACGTGATCTAGTGCTTTTCGGTTCCATTCCTACTCGCCTTTCAGGCTCTTAGGCACAGGATATTCCTACTTCCATTGTTGGTTATTGTCAATAGACCATGCAGCTACCAAAGTCTTTCTTTTCTTCGCTTGCTATACCTTTCCTAACCATTGTTGGCAAACCTGACTACCTTTTACTCCACTTAAAGACTGCTCTGACCCCACATCCTTTAGGATCGCCCCCCGGGAGTTTGGTTTATGGTCCGTCTTAAGTAATTCCTACGTCTGGTAGGAGGCATAAGCTGCTTGCCTCTCAGGCTTTTTCCTCAACATTCTCTGGAGGCAGCACAATTGCATTGTGCTCTTCCCGAGAAGTGACTGGTTTCGACTTGGTTGGGAAAGTTGAAAAGACTTAAGGACTTGCTGAGGCGCACTTCCAGCACGCCTCTAAAAGTCCCCCCTTCCCCAGAACCAACAATAGTTCTCCCGTATCTTGGCTTTTCACGCCATACCGGCGATCCTAAGGGACACTGGATGCCATCTTTCTATCAACTACAGTATACTACTTCTTCACTTATGCAAGCCACAACGTAATGTCTAAGAGATCAGGTAGGAAGTTGAGAGTCAGGCACGAATTCATCAAACTTGTTCAGAGGGTACTGGAGGTTAGGGATCCTGAAGCGGGTGTATTTGATTCAGAGAGAAGTTTCCGCCGCTGCACATTGTGGTACCTCACTAAACGTCAATACCATTGTTTGGCTGGCGTTGCCGTCGCCAGGTGGATCAGCTTTCCTCCTCACCCTTCCTCCACCCCAGCTCCCGTCTCAACTCCAAATGCTCCTAGTGTCAACCCTCCAACGCAACGCCCAACCTCGGCACCTGCGTGCTCTGTCCGGGGGTATCAACACCCCCATTTTTGCACCTTCCTGTGCAGCACTAGTTCCCCACACTGCACGTCACTGCGAGATGGGAGAGTTCGACAAGGGAGATGGTGGATGTCACCCCAGAGGCAGCTTGGTCTTTTGGGTTAGCACTGTCTCCCTACCTGTGTGCCATTGCCGACAGGCTATCCCGACCCCACCTGGGTCAATGTAAAAACTAATCTAAACTGTTAGTGGTCGGAGAAAAGAAAAAGTAGCCGTGCAGAATGGAAGTGCAGAGAAGAATTAATGAAAATGTACAGCTATTTTATTAAAATTCTGCATCACATAATCATAAAACGTTCAGTTCAGTACGTAGACCTAGATAATTGATAAGTTTTCATTACTGTCAACCTATTGGTGCTGGATAGTGTCTCATTACCACCAACCTGAGTGCTTGATACATTCTCATCACAGCCAACCTATGAAAGCAGTAAAACATTAGAGGAAGAATAAGAATGTTGAGTGTTGTTTCATTGCTTCCAACATTCTGTATTATTGATAGTAGCAGATTTGGATTTTCTGCCTTTGTCTTGTGTTCACTAACTGCTGGAAAACAATTGATGTAGACAATATTCGACAAATATATGTAAATTTGTTTTGAACGGATGATCGGGGACAAATAAATGTAGATTGTGGAATGTGGTTAGTATTAACATTATTTAAACAGGGATATTGACTAGTCAAAAGTAAATAAATAGATAATATGGCAAGTTGAATAGGTAATAAGTTTTCGAAAATCCACTACGTATATAAAGGAAGCGAAAGAGGGGAAGTAAAGGTTGCGCGGCAACACGGGATCCCAACATCCATGCTCTTCAGAGTTTTGAATGATTAGGAAACAATCATTAATGCTGCCTATAAAAAGGAACACAAATTAAGGTGAAGATTCTGAAATGCAGATTTGGAGTAGGTGGTTTTATGATTGGTTTTCACAGCAGATGGTATACAGGGTGTCTACTAGGTCACTAAAGTCACGAAAGTCCCGAAAAAGTCACGATTTGTGAAAAAGGTCAAGAAAGTCCCACAATAGTCACTAATTTGATGTATATTTTGGTAAAAGTCACGAAAATTATTTTCGGGTGTTAAGATTCTTGTTGAATCATTTGTCAAACGTGCATGTTCACACTACTAGTATTTGTCGTGCACTGTGCAAGTAAACTAATTAATTAGTTTGTATATTTATCATAGTCATCTTCATAAAGACAACTTAAATTAAGGTATATATTAATTGCACATTTTAAAATTGGATATGCTTCGCGCGATCAGCAGTTAGAGGGAACATAATAAAAAGTGTTGGGCGAGTTGCACTTGTTAGTAAGCAAAACATTTATTAATTCTATTTAAACAGTTTTTCAAGAAAAAGTCACAAAATTTTACTTTCACAATCTGGTAGACACCCTGGTATAAGGTGTGCCAGTTAGTGGGCTGGTGGTTGAGAAAAGAACCCACATGTAGACTTTGAAGATAGGGTTAGGTTTCTAACCTTCAAAAGAGTGGATGAAAAGATTAAATAACCACCACAGTATCAGCGGCTGTAAGGTTTGGGGTGAAAGTAAGTCAATACCAGAAGGCGCCATTGTATATTGACTACCAGCACTGTAAAACTTTATTAGAGGCAAGTCAGTAGTTGTAGCATAAGGAGTTATAGATCAAAAAGGGTTTGTAGTGTGAAAATAGGTTGCGGCACGAAATGATGTTGCGGCACGAAATGATGTTGCTGCACGAAATGGTGTTGCTGCACGAAATGGTGTTGCTGCACGAAATGGTGTTGCTGCACGAAATGGTGTTGCTGCACGAAATGGTGTTGCTGCACGAAATGGTGTTGCTGCACGAAATGGTGTTGCTGCACGAAATGGTGTTGCTGCACGAAATGGTGTTG
>PNEQ01081115.1:0-12887 GCA_003012365.1 Medauroidea extradentata
TAGTATAGTTTACAACCTCAGATGTTGTATTAATTTTAACATAATTTCTCATAGCATACTCAAACTTGAAAAACAAATTTATGCCTAGCTCGGAGTTTCATTGACCATAGAATGAGCGTTTTAAAATGCATTACAAAAATTAACATAGATTAAACACATTAGAATTCTCAATCTGTCATATAGGAATTCTATATTACACAGAGCTGCAGCAAAAATAATGGAGAGTTGCAAATTGTCAGAGTCCCACCTCTGTAGGGCATCTAGATAAGGGTGGATATAGGGGTAGAGGCAAAAACAGTAAAAAGATACAGTGGGTCTGGCGGAGGACGGGATGGGGACTACACTCAATGCTGGTTAGGACGGTCAGGGAGTGGAATTTGTTTCAGGAGGATGTGGTGTCGTTGCGGGATGTGGGACAGTTTAGGAGGGCTTTGGAGAGGATGTTGTAGTGGTGTTTGGATCCTTGCCACTGGGCGCTTGCCCAATAGCAAGACATTATTATTAATTTACCCAGTTAAAGGTGCTCTCGCGTGAAGTCACGTAATCTTATTAATCTTCTAATCCGCAACACCGCTTATTAATTTAATTTCTGGTATAACTTGATTCATTAGCCTTTAGGCACACATGCCAGTTATGGGTAACAACTTTTTGCTACTGTCAGTACCTTTGCAGATAGTAGTTTTAAACTGCAAAATTTAACATTCATTTATTGACAACTTGGCGAAATATAAATTATTCCATGCAGTGCATGTGACTGTTACTTACATGCGTTAAGAAACAACTTGTATTACCGATTTTACGAAAGAAAATTTTTATTGATTGTGGATGTTACTACCCGACGGCGTTTGTTTACATTTTGAAATAACTGATAGCAACAGACGGCCACCATCTTCTTTAGTGAATGTCTGCTTCAACCAGTATCATTTATGTTCCCGGAAAATTTGTTAGAAGGGTCGTCCATTTACATATCTCTGGTTTCAACGTGCTCTGTCTATCTTCATGGAGTTTACCCAGTTTTATTAGATGTCCTTGGCTCGCATGTTTTTTTTGTGTATTTTCTTGAAAATGGAATCGCGCCGCGCTCAATTTTGAGTGAACATATGTTAATGAAGAACATCTGTTTTGTGATAAATAATGCAGCGTTCTATGTTTACGAGGGTCTTTTGGCGAATGTTAGCTAAGAATGGTGTGAAGTGATAGCTGGAGTCGCTCGTCTAATCTAACATGAGGTTATAAGTTAGGTTCACCAATTATCAAAATCACACGAGGTGCACGATTTTAAAAATGTCTATTCCAAATTTGTTGAAAAAGGCTTCGAATTTAATACTAGGAAAGCAAAAGGAAAAACCTGTATCTCCGTTTGCAGATGGCGAAGTAGTATTTAGTAAGTATTCTTTGTTTAACCTTCTGTTGAAGTAGCAAAATCACAACTGTTTTCATTGGAGGAGTTTTTTTTTTTGAGCTTGAACTGAAAAGAATTGGTTGCTTTTCCCAAACAACTATGTTAATAAAAAACTGTATGGTTTATTTACTGTGTAAGTTTCCCATTCTTCAGAAAGGAAGTATGCATTTTATTTCTGTTTTGTGTATTTATTAAATTGCCTCTACAAGCCGAGGCTCATCTCAAAGAGGCTGCGCGTACGAATTTGGATGACAGATTATCACATTATCATTGGATGTTATAACACATACTGTCAAGGCCTATTCACAATTCGATGTAGTTATGCATAAACGAACTAACTCACTAGACACTGGATCAGGGATGTTAAAGGCGTAAGTCTGTGTGTGTATCTATTTAAACACTGTATAAATCGGTTTTTGTAGGCTCTTATTTTTCTTATAATATTGTGATTTATTGCTTGTTAGTTATCTATGATTACTTCTGACCTATGACTGCTTGGTATGAGTATTTCAAACTAAAATACTGTGTGGGTTGGTTCCTTTTTGCATAACTGCATCCAATTATGATGTCTGAAATTGTGTCTTAGGACAAGAATGCGCTGTTTGGCGCACATGACCCTGTGACATCACGACATCAGTATCCAAAGTTACAGTGTTTTGTGACGAGCTTGGTCCTAAGACAAGTATTAGCTAAAGCTTATCTCTGTTTCGAAGTGTGTTCTAAGACAGATGAAAACTTGAACTGTATTCTCGGACACTCGTAACTAGGTAGCCTATAAAATTAAAAACATTTAAATTAAGTTGGAAAAAAGAGTAGAAGGTTTAAGCCAAGAAAAGCAAAAAATTTCAAAGTAAGTGAATTACAATTTTCTTTACGTACGACTCATTTTCATCACTGAAGAAACATTTTTATTAAGAAACTTTTCCTGTACAACCAATAGTTAAGTCCCTACGCGATGAGTAGCTACTCTTGATATTTACCGATACCATTAGAAAATGACTTGTAAGTTGCAAATGAAATTACCAGTACTGCAAGTTTTCAAATACTTAGGTTTATTATTATGAAAATCAAATTTACTAATTCTGTGATGTGTTTCAATTAGCTTAAGTTAGAAATAACATATCTAGAATCTCTCACACTATGGGTACACACATATTCCAACATCATTTAAATATTTACGGGTTCTGAAGTTCTTGTAGTTACACAAAATTTGGTAGCTCATTATATCAGTAGTTTGTCCGGCTAGCAAATTCAGTTGCAGTGGCGTAAGAAAACTTTCTCCCAAACCCCTGGGTATGGCAGTAATACGAGTTCCATAGCCAATTGGTCTGAATTTCATCATAATTAAAGACAATTTCAATCGTTATCTGGTTACTTAATACTACTTCAGATATTTTAATGCAAATCAAGTTTTATAGTCCTCAAGAGAAAAAGAAAAAGGGACTTTAAAACAAATAATCTGGTACAAAGTCAACTTACAGTTTGTTCGCAAGATGTCATTATATTCACTAAAATTATTAAATCTGGTACAAATTTAATTACTGCCTTTTATTAAGATGGCTTAAAAATATACTGCTATTTACTGACCTAAGCACTCTCCCTGTAGTGCCCTAAAAATTACGATGGCGGCAGATAAAGAACCCAGGCCATCATAGCATCTGCCGTAGTACTTAACAGTTCGAAGGCTCAGGCAAATACCCTAGAGACTAATACCGGACAGCTCTATGCAAATACTAAGAGATATGAAAAATAACCTAGCCGTATGAGGTGA
Source organism: Medauroidea extradentata (assembly GCA_003012365.1). Lineage (NCBI taxonomy): Eukaryota > Metazoa > Arthropoda > Insecta > Phasmatodea > Phasmatidae > Medauroidea > Medauroidea extradentata. The sequence continues at coordinate 3,174 of PNEQ01081115.1, forward strand.
AACTAACACATGTTTTGATATTATTCTTGCATAATTATTGTATTTTATTATTTTGACATGCTTTGTTTAATTTTTACGTATTTATCTTACTGCTATTTTTTATTTTCTCCATACAACGAAAGTATTTACTCCATAGAGAACTTTTTTCTAGAATTTTTATATTGGCAGCGTACATATGAAATCAGTTGAATGTAGGGTGCTGTTCTCTTGTGGTCTGACGTGATAACACAATCAGAATTCTCACCAAATCGCTCTAGCTGTCCGGTATTGGTTTATAGTGTATTTGGTTCAGGGAGCAAGAAAGACAAATTGCTAAAACACTAGCTTTAAACAATGCCTCTCAGGTTCAGAGATATAAACATACTTAAGCAACGAGAAAGAAATCCTCTCCTAAGACCAAATATGAACTAGTACTCAATAAAAACCATAAACTTTTAAATTAAAATATACAAAAAATAGTGTGAGAGATTTCCTAACATATAAAATCAAAAATTAAAAATAAAATTAAATAATTAATTGCAATCAGGTTTGGGTTAAAATTAATAATTTTTAAAATTCATGACTTAATTAAGATCAATTAAAGTTCATATACACAAGTATTACCTTGAAGTGTCCATTGAAATAGTAAAATTAATAATTAACATACAATATACTGTAATACTATTACAACATGGAGGGTGAATATAACCGTAAAGTTCGGACACATCTGCTGTCATGGCCCTGCCCGTGGACACGCCCATATGTATATAGGCCTTTACATTTGTAACACTTATTATTTTGACAGCCTTGTCTGATAGATGACGATAATAAACAAGGTATATCTTCACAAAGTTCACCATCATTAGGCCGGATTTACACATTGGCCCAAGCGATTGGGCCAATCTTGGAAGGAAGAAATGCCAATGACCAAGAAACGGCCAGTAGCTATTTACACACTGGGCCAATTAATTTTTAACCAGTCATACTGCCAATTTAAATTACATGTAAATTGAGGATCAACTTTATTCGGAAATTTCTGCAACTACATTCATACTCTATGTATATGTGCAGAATAATGTCCACTGATCCATTTCAACACTTCATATAAATATTTCCCTCTCAAACTACAAAAAAATGTAAAATCGCAACACCACTGCATGCACCAATGTGTAAACACAGACCAAGTTAACGCCAATGCGTACGCCAATCCTTTTGATGGTTGGACCAAAAACCGACAATGAATGGCAAAGCTTCCAACATATGGCCAACATTCCAAGATCGGCCAAGCACCATTTACACACTTGTTGATTCCTTCCAAGGTCGGGTGTTGGGCCAATGTGTAAAGCCGGCTTTACATATGCACAGGCTAGTTATTAAATTATTTAATCTCACGTTCACTATCACAAGTTAAATAATATTTTAACATTACTTAAGCACTGCAAGCTAAGTTGAATGACAATTTGACAAATTGTTACGTCATCTCTTGGATATGGAATGTAATAGTTGGAATACTTCTGTTTTTATGACATTGTCTGATATAAAATAATAAACAAAGTTTATCTTCGGAAGTTTCACTGTCAATTGCAATGAATAATGATAGGTATTAGAAAATTTGCATGATGTTTGCATTTTGTAACTAGTTATTTGCTTACTGAATTTTTCATAATGAATAGGGTTACAGATTTATTGCTGGAAAAGTTTACTAGTCAACGTTCTCATCTCATTAGTGTGTCTGACCTACATGACAGTATGGACACTTTTCTGTTTAATGCTCGTTATTAATTTATCAAGAGTGATGCTATTTCAAGTAGGACCCTCTAAGTGTCATAAAATCACAGAAGGAATAAAAATTTTTTATTTTTCTTACTGCCTATAATAATATATTTGGCCTTCAGTAAACATGGAGCAGTGAGTGGAAACTTAAAGAGGAGTGGGAGAGGTAAAACATGTTATGATGGCAAGAATGATAAATGTGTAGAATGGGTTAGGGAGGGATGTGGTGAAGGTGACAGGAGCAAAGGACAGTGAGGAATTGGGGCAGAAGATTCCTTGCCACCTGGCGGCAGCTCAATCCCAAAAAAATTTATTTCAAAACAAATTAATAAATTACAGCTTATTTAATCATATGAAACAAACTATTTACTAGCCATCAAGTAGTACTGCCAGTTTAAGTTTGTATATTTCTCTATGCTGCAATTATTTTTTGTCTGTATACTTTACAACATTCATGGCACTTGCTTAAAAAAATATGAATGTTCAGTGTGAAGTAAATAAGCAAAATATTAAGAAAATATTTTTATAAGTAAAACGAACTTGTCGTGTTTTGTATGTTGGGCAGTATTTTGAAATGTCACGGATTATAGCTGAGCTATAAAAGTGTTTGGGTTGTTGAAACTTATGATGTGATCAGTTGTGTTTGTGATACTCATTTAAGAAGAAGACTAAAACAATGGATATATTTATGACAAAGATCATAATTTTAGCACATTGTTCTGAATCCAGCATACTTAAGATTTGTGTGTCAGTTCAACTGTTTTTTTTTTTTTTTTTTTTTTACAAAACTTAGCCCCATGCATTTGTTGCAGGTAATGTTTAAGTTGTGACAATCGTTAGTTGGTTGTGTAGCGAGGTATGCTGAAATAATATGGTTGGTTTGCTCAGTTTATGCTGTGTGTTGCAGGCAAGAACAATGTGTGTGTACACCCTCCGTCACTGCTGCGGCAGGACAGCGACGTGGTGCACCACCCAGGCTACCTGACTGTGACCTGCCACCATGGGGCAGGCCCCACTCTTCGTCTCTCCTGGATCCCCAACACCACCCTGCGCAAGAATCCTTCTACTATTGAGAACCCCCACCTCAGGTGTGTGTCCTCTCTCACGTCATGTGCCAATTGGCTCTTTTAATTAACAAAGTGGTTATGTGACCCATTTTGGTATTATTAACACAACACACTTGGTTTCTGGTATAGTCAACTCCTGATTGTCTGCGATGATTGAGGGGTGCTTGTGCCGAGGGTAGTAAAATTTTTTTGGATAGTTAGCATTGTTAATTACCATTAAAAATAACCCATGATGTAGCTTAATGGACGTTACTTAAAAAGCATTCCTTAGTTTTTAAATTTTGTTTTCTGTTTAAAATTGCCAAGTGTTATTGTTTGTGTGATTGCAGTGGAGAGGCTTGTGAGTCTATGCTGTGTAGTCTGTCGTGTGGTTCTCCGAGACTGGGGTCGCTGAATGGGGATATCCTGGTGTCACCCCGGGGTCCTCGCCTGGACCGCCAGAGTTCCACAGATTCCCACTGCAGCAGCTGCAGCAACACCAACACCCTGCATCACTCGAAGGAGTCCTCAGAATTATCAGCAGACACCACCACCAACCCCTGTTCCCAGCTTTGCTCCCTCGGAAACACTGACGACGTGTCCCTCGCGACCGAGTTGGTTGCCTCGTCCACCTTTCACTCCCTGGCAACGGAACAGGACAGCTTTAGCTGCGTCAGCTTCTCCCCAGACCCTCCGGAGAAAGAGGACAGTAGTGAGCGCACTTGCTACAGCTTCAGTAACGGTGATGCCCCGGCCACGCCTGTGCCAGAAGACTCGTCTGTAGTTACTTGCAGAAGTGCGATGGCTGTCGGCAGTCGGGAAGGGAATGGGCAGGTCTCCCCGGTTGATGGCAATAGATCGCCGTCGCTCTCCTCAGCTTGTAGCCTAGGGGTACCTGTGACATGTGTGGGCAGTTTTACAGGTGAGTGTTGTAAGTCTCGTGATGTATTGCTAGTTGAACCTCATACATACAGTTCAGTGGTAAGAAGTTATAGAAGTCAGAGTTTCTGCTGCTTCAGAGTTTACCAGTTAAAAATACATTGTTCTTGAGTGATCTTTAGACATACAGTAGTACCGGTATGTTCATTCCATGAAACCCCTTTCTTACACCACTAAAAGGATTAAAAATCCTAGTGCAGGTGTAGAGACTGTGACACCTAATCACACGACTTACCATAGTACACACACGTATACCATAGACAAATAAAACAAGACTGATTTTAAATGTAGTGTAATTAAAACATGGAAAATTGTGCAGCTAGTGAGGAAACTGACTGAAATCCAATAATTAAAAGCGTAACATGTAAAACCAAACATTTTCCCAAAGTCTGTAGGTATTCTAATTTATCTGTTAAACCAAATAATGTCAAGTAATTTTCAATTGGAAAATACTGTACTTTTAAATGTTCTCAATGTTCAACGAAAAATTTAATAAATGTCTTAGATATTTTCCTTGGCTGTTCTGTCACATAATCTAGTACTCCTAGGACCTCTGGTTACAGGTATATCTCTATCCTTCTTCAAGCAAATAAACCAGGAAAAATATTCAATTTATTAACTCCAAAAGTTCAACTTATCCATCCCGAAACACGTATTAACAGTTTATAACAGGTTCAGTCAACACAACTTGAAGGTAAATTACAGTACTAAAATTCGTGTGGCAATACTGAAGTCTTATACGGGACTTATCTGGCTTAGTCAGCCTCCTCTTCTTACTTGCTGTTCACTCCAAATTTAATCACATTTAGGCCTACTGCTTGGCCCGCTTCTTACTTGACCGGCAGTCGTAGCTGCTGTACTTAATTTTGGAGGCGCTAATTATGATCCTATCCTTAGGATGTGCCAATAGAAAATAGATTTTAGAAGGATGTAAAATCTCATATTGCCATTCTTTGAAGAAGCCACCAAAGTTTTTTGCAGCTCCACTTAAAACAGTGACTACAAAGTCATACTCTCCAAGCCTTAATTATGTTACAAAATGTGTTAAAATATTACAAATAAGCCAAATTATAGTGAAAATATTTCACAAATAGTAATTAAATATTAATCCATATTTAAATGTAATTATTATTATGAATAAAACCATTTAATCATAATTTCTGTCTCGTCATCGACATAGAATAGTCGTATTACTCAATTAAATTACGTTGGAGCTTTTAAAATTACTTTACAATGTTAAAAATAACTTCCTTAAAAACTCATTATTCAGCATAAAATTATATTTTTAGTTGTTAAACTGTGTTTCTGTGACATTTAAAATTAGTTAAAATTGCTGTTAATACACACAACATAAGTGACATACTTCATATTTCACACCACAAAGTGTAAAAAGAGAGGAAGTTATACTGTGCGAGGTTTGCAATGGGCCTGGAATACATGTGTAAAGAACTGAAAATGCATGTGTATCAGAAATTGAATGTCGTGGCCATTCAAGGTCAAGTGATGTGCAGTGTTCCTCTCACTGCCATTACCCTATGACATATGCTTGAAGGGTCACATTGGGTTTAGAAAACTGTTCCTCTGATAACTCTCAATTTTGCAGTGGGTTAATTTTGTTGGGTAATTATTTGGAAATGTGTAGTTTATTTCTATCAACTTATGTTTTTTGTTACAGGGAAATGCATAGAACACCTGAAAATAACTGATAGTAATTGGTTCTTCCGTGAATTTAAACCATTTTGTGTGTGTACGTCTGCTTTGTAAGGATACCAATAAACGTGTTTACTCAACACAAGATTATTCTAGCCAACATCTGCTGGTTGCAACTCTGAGCTGAGGCCCACTGGCCTAGTAACCTGAAGCTCTAGTAGCTTTGAACAATTAGTATAAGTTAAATGTTTTTATTTGCTTTTGTGTAAAACTTCTGCTAACATTATGGTGCTAAGTTTTGTTTGTTCTAGTATCTTAGTAGCATCAGAAGTTGCTCAGAAACAAGCCCTGTCTATTTTGATGGGATTCATATTGTCATAGCCATACATGTTGGCTACTATTTTCTGTTTTGAGTCATTCCATGTCGAATCACCTAGACTGTGTCGTCCAACGTCGCTGATTTCAATTAAATTCAATACGTATTTGTGTACTTTCACCAAGGTTAAAAGCCATATAAATTTTTTCTTCTATGTTCACTGGCCTGCAATTAGCAGAGAAGATGGAGGTGATGGTCTGCTACATAATACTATTATTGTATTAGTGTTTTTAATGTACCAGCTGCTAAAGTTAGTGGTGGGATGTGATACTTCCCAGAAACACAGGTGGACTCTGCTGAAAATAAGTTTAAGAAAATTTTCAGCTCACAAGACTTTACAGGAAGATCATTCATATGGGTCGTTATAGTTGAAGCTTTACTTATTATAAGGGGCAGTTATAATTTTTCGAGCATTGAAATGGCAGGATAAAAAAGTTACAAGCAAAGACACAGGGTACCTTATAAAAGGTAGAAGTTTTTCCGACTGTTGTGTGTATGTGTATATGTAAGGGTGCATGCATGTGTGTATGTACGTATGTGTTTATGTATACAACTGTATACACATGCATGCATACATACATACATAGTCAGTAAAACACTCTTAAAACATTTCTGAAGGGACTCAAAAATACTGTATGTACTTTATAAAAGGCAATTCCTTATAAGAGTTTAGTTTCTTGTTATAAAACAGTTTAAGGGACCAAACATACGAAGCCTTATGACAAGGAAAATGTTATACAAGGGTTCATTACAAGATTCTACTGTGTACACACACATGCACACAGTTATGTTAAAGTGGTTTTACCAGAATGTTACTTAAAATACTATTAATGTCTGTTGTATAACAGTTATAACAATTTTAGGAAAAATCTTTGTAAAATATATATAATGTTAATGATATTGCTGTATTTTATAATGTAATATACAGTATTTACGTGCACATTGGCCCCCTGTGCACATAGGCCCCCCCCCCCCCTAAATTTTGAAACTCAAATTTGTAAAAGCTAAATTATTGCACATAGGCCCCCCTTACTGTATTCCACGAGACATCAGAATGCTGATGTCTGGCAACCATGTACCGTGCGCCGTCATATGAGTTTACTTTTTTTACAGTATTCGCCCATGTACCCTGCGCCGGTCCATCCCCCTTCCTCCCTTGTAATTTGAATTACAAAAATGGGGCGCGCTGCTTACATGGATAATTTGTATTGGAAGTCCGAGTGCTATGTGAGTAGTTAACTGGCGTGCACGGAGACTCGGCAACAATGCAGTAGGCTAGGCACACACGTACACAGCCACGCAGGTGGAGGAATGCTGAGTTGGAGGCGCGATCAATAGTTAGTCACGTGTTTAGGCGTCATTGTTCTTGGCGCGTAACAGATAAGTGTTTTTGTAGTAACTCGGTACGTTAGTATTTTGATAGTTCTTGAGAAATCAAAATATCAAAACGATTGCATTCGTTTACAGTGAGTGAGAAGCTAAAAGTAGTTATGGAAGCAGAAGAAATAGAAAATTGCGCAGTACATCATAAATACAGAGCATCATGTTTGTCAAAATGAAACACACATTAACACCTTTGACCTTCCGTAAAAAAACTGCGAGGAATATGGTAAAAAAAATGTTATGGGTTTTTACTTTGGTGAAGGCTACACAAAATCAGTGTCGACAGGTGACATGTTCATAACTTATCTGGTGAATTGACATGGTATAGTCCTATTATTACATATTGTGTTACTGTGTCAATATCACTTATTGTACCATTTCTCCCAGCTTTCAGAAACATGTAAGTAATCTATGTAAGCAACTGATATGTCAGTGAGTGGGTAACGAGTTCACCGTAGAAACAGTAAAGACAGTACCGTTCCGTTGATGCTGTTTCTGCAGTAAAGGTGAAGCAGGTGGATTTTCTTCACATACCTTTTTTGTGTGACCTGCCTCTTTTGGTTATTTTATAAACTGTATCTATACTGTACTTAATATACTATAAACAGTTTAGCTCAGTTCTGGCAGGCAGTTATCTGATTGGAAAAACATGTGCAAAATATTGCGAGTAAAAATTCAGTAATTTAGCAAAGTAGTGTGAAAGATATGAAGTGTGGTTTCATTCTGGGACCTTTGGGATATTGTTCTTTACATGTTGATTGAGGTATTAAAAATCTGCTGTCCGTTACATAAGTCTACTATGGTGTTATTTATGTATACAATTGGAAGCATTGCGTATACATGAAAGCAAATGTGTTTTCTATGTGAGGAACCTTGAATGTTAGGAAACATCTTAATTGTTGCAGTTTGATACCTTTTGAGTAGCAGTTTTGTGGGTGTTGCAGATGAGGTGCCTACGTGGATGAGGTCTCCGGAGCTGGTGGCCTTGCAACACAACCTTGCCTTCCCCGACAGCAACACTGCCTCACCAGTCGTGCACCATGCCCACCGCTGCCGCAGGTTCTCCGTCGACCTCAGTGAGTATCTCTCCACTTCCCCTCACTGGTCTGTACTCTGGGATCTGGTCCCATAACAATCATGCTCAGGTATATGCCAGCTGGTCTTCAGTTTGCAATCTCGTTACATTTGTAAGCATTTTGTATAGTTGAACAATTTTCTTATTTAGTGCCCATTTTGCATTCGTCTCATATTCCTGATTAACAATATGATAGGTAGTAATAAACCTTGAAAGTTTGTATCAGTTCTCTACTGAAAATATTTCTGCTGGAAGCTGTGCTAAATTAAAATATCAGGGTTGCTACAAGTCTGGAAAACCTGGAAAAGTCATGGGATTTCAAAGTGGTCTGGGAAAACCTGGAAAATCCAGGGAAATTGCTTCTGGTCACTGAAAATTCAAAATTGTAGAACAAACTTTAGGCTTAGCAATACAAGTTTGCAGTCTTTTGCGGTCGTTGCCTAGTTGACTAGCTTGACTTCTGTGCTGGAGTCGCGTCTTCATGGCCGCATGCTTAGCGATTTACTTTTGGACAATTGCACAACCATTCAGTGTATGAAAATGTTATCTTAGCAATTAATTTTAAAAGTGGTTCAGATCAATTATAACTTCTCTGGGTTGGGGTAACTGAGTGTGTCGAACACAAGTAACTGTCTGTAGTACATTTGTAAAAAGTTGTTTTAAAACAGTCTTGCATATTTAATTTATTTCAACGTATTAAGTTAAATTATCATGATTTTAAATAATTTTGTGTTAAGGTGTAGCTAATATTATTGTGTTTTTGTTCATCATGACTTTTTGAGAATGCTGTAGTATGTATAATGTGTGTGTGTAATTTTTTATTAATGAGTGAATCAGTGGCGATGCGTGACCTTATTTGAAAGGCAAGCTAATAATAATATTTGCGACTACCAGGATTTTAGCGTTTAAAAAGGGTTTGAAAAGGGGGGTGGGGAGGCTTAAAACTCGAAATATGGTAACGGAATACCGAAAACCCCATTAAACATAGAGAAAGAGAGAAATAATAAAACCGACTAAAAAGCATATTCCGTGGCAGTACGATTGGCAGCCAGTTTAGCAACTGACGTAACGGAAATCGAACCGTAATGGCTTGTATGGCGGCTGTTATGGTATCATGTGTCGCGTCAAAGATTCTTTATCAGGATGCGTGAAGGAAATATGACAATATGTTGGGATACCTGATATCTTAAGATAAAACCAAGGGCCAGCCAGGGAGTCGGTCAGATTGTCATGTTAATATCTACAGAATGCCGCATTGCCGTTAGGAAATAACGGCTGGTGATGTGGCCGATCGTGAGGCATGCGCATTATTATAATCATCACCCTCATAAAGCCTTCGTTTAATATCCTGCCATCAACACTGTTGAACAATGTTTGTATTTTTACAAAGAAAAGCTTTGGCATCCCAGTTGCCAATAAAGCCTTAGTAATACTAACTCTGCAAAATTACATATTTTCAAAGTTAGTTGTAGTATAAGTAAAGGTGCAATTGA
>PNEQ01081116.1:0-12886 GCA_003012365.1 Medauroidea extradentata
TTCATTTCATTATGTTAACTGGTTTTCAAGTTTTGTATGAAGTAAAAATACGCAAATTTTGACTTTGAAGTGCCACTACGGGAAAACTAGATGAGCTAATTTTTTTCCGTTAGAGGTATATGTACTCTCAAGTAATGTGTACAAAACTAACACTATTTCATACAAATATAAAATTATGTTTTTTCCCCACTTGAACAACTTAAGGGGCCCGCCTCGTGGCACATGTATTTGTATGAGTGAGGTATGGTGCTAAGGGCGACGTCGTATGGGCCATACAACGGTGCGTCGCCTCTATGCTTAAGGCGTGCAGTCTTCGCGAAAAAAACAAATTTCCTACGGGACTTTAAGTGGTGACCATATTGTTTTATTTACGAAATCACTTTACTAAAGTCTAATGCGCTACCCTTAAGTGGTTTCACATGTATTCGGCCAGTATATTTTCCGCTATAGCAGCCTGAAAACCCCGTTTTAACCCATTTTGACGTGCCTCAAAAGGGGATTTCTAATACGTGTGTTGTCTTGAAAGTACTTAAGGGCAGTCGTCTGAAGTGTGTGTTCTTTTCGTAGAGAAGCGGCGTGAACACACATGTATTAGTTTCGGTGTAAAACGTTTTCTTCAAACACGCTGCAGTGTGTTTTTATGGCAACGAGGCGGGCCCCTTAAATGTATGAGGTACCGGCGTCAGAGATTGTGCCTCAGAACTTCGTAACACTGGAAATAATTTTGTTTTAAACGTTGGCTAAAACTATTGTCTAGGATTGTTATTGTTTAGTTTTCACAAATTGGCTTCAAGAATCCTACAGATATAGATTAATAATTTTAGCGTTGAATTATGTACCACACCATCTTAAGGCCACGGCTCCCTATGTATGCTATTTTAGTAAATTTAATTTTTCAAATCATGAAATGGAGAAAATATCGCAAAACCATTACATCGAAATGTTGGAAATTGTTAGTACTATGTTGTCTAATTTTTTTCAAAACATCGGTTAACATAACTTTGGCTAATTTTAAGACAATTTAATTTAGTCGGTAATTAGCAAAACTTTTATACATTTATGTTTTCTATAAATTAGGGTACATGGTACAAATAATTTCCATCTTTTCTATGTGACAATTTTGCCATATCTGCCCCCTTTCAGGATTAAAAAAATAAAACTCGTAAAACTAGCATAAATAGGAACCCATGGCTTCGCCTACCACGCTCTTAAAATACGTTGCAGCGTGTTCGTAAATAAGTTTTTGTTACGAACTGTTCCACAAATGCCTAGTGTGTCAATTTACGAAAGTAAAATACACTTCAAACGACGACGGGAAGGTGGTTTCAAAGCGTCACGTCTATTAGAAAAATCATTTCGGAGCTCCTCACTAACTAAAACTGACTAAAAACAGCTTTTCCAACCCGTTATATCTGAAAAACTATACTCGCGGGGTTCGTGGGTACTACTCTAGAAACATGCAATGGACTTTGCTGAAAACTTGTAACCAATTAAAATACTGGGTCACCACTGAAATTGTCAGTCAGGCGAGTGATCAATTATACCACTGCTCGCCGTTTGTGTTTTGCGTTAGAGGTGATACTGCAACAGACGAGCTGGTCAACGTCGCCCTTGGCGCTGCGTCTCACTCACATACACATGTTCAGTAGGCGGGTGCTTTAAGGACGCCGCCTAGCCGCGCGTGAGAGGCTCAAAAGCGACGGAGCAGTAAGGTCGACCTTGAAGCGCGCATTAAATGCCGCGTCGCCTCAACGACACAAGCGCTCAACTAGCGTGCAAGCTTCCCGCCGAACGGTTTTTACTGTGGGACTAAAGCTGTGACCATATAATTTTATTGGTGGAAAGTCTGCAACTAAGTTCAGTGCAGGTTGCAATCTGAGTTTCACATACGTCCGGTTAGTACATTTTGAAGTCCGACAGTCTGAAAAGACCGTTTTTAGCTATGTTGGAGGGCTTAGAAAGTGTTTTTAATGATCGTGGCGTCTTAACAATGAGGTTTCGACCTTGTCTGAAGTTAGTTTTATTTTCGTACTGTGGCACAATGGGCACAAGTGGAATATTTTCGTAGAAAAAACCTGTTTACGAACACACTGCAACGTATTTCAAGCATGGGGTAGGCGGCCGCCTTATGGGCATTCAAGTGGGGGAAATCATAATTTTATATTTGTATAAAATAGGGTTAGTTTTGTAGACATTATTTATGAATACAATTTCCTCTTACAAAAAAGAAATTCGTAGCCAGTTTTCCCGTAATTGATTTCAAAATCGAACTTGCATATTTTTACTTCATACAAAACTTGAAAACCAGCGAACGTAATGAAATGGAAAAAATTCACATCAAAACTGCATGTCCATGTCTACGTCTAGAAGTGTATAAAAACCTATTATAACATATTTTTATAAACAAAAAATGTTTTGTACTGTGTTCTTACATTCTTCAACTGTACTTCGGGACATGCAGTTATATTGTGAATTATTTCATTGCATAGTGTTTATTGGTTTGCAAGTTTTGCATTAAGTAAATAAAATGCCGTTATGGAAAAAAATTAGCTGCGCCATTTTTTTTTCTCCGTAAGAGGAAATTGCATTTCCAAGTTATGTGCGCAAACGCTGTTTCATACAAATATAAAATTGTAACTTTTCCTCACTTGAACGCCTTTGAGGTTCTGTTTCAGTCGCCACATTGAATTTGATTATTTTTTCGCTGTTTTGAAATCATAATAAGAAAACTGTTTAACATGCGATTATACTGCACATTCTATCTACAGTGCACTACAGTTAAGACATTGCGATTTAGCTGTTAACGCATAATTACCCCGCAATAGCGTGGTAAATATTATTATAGTCATAGTTTTCCCGACAGATTGTGACCTGACTACATTACTAGCGCAACTACCGTGCTTGTACTGCAGCGCAAAGTAAATAGTATCTGCGGTATTGTCACCCATTTAACATTTTTCTTCTCAGAATTCCAAAAATTGGAAATAATAAAATTCGATATGGCGACTTGAACCGAGCCTTAAAGCCATGATCCAACATTTTGACTGTTTTACGATTTTTTTTTTTTTTTATTCTAAACGAAAGTAGATAATTTGGTGAGTTTTAAGAATGGGGCGGGGTTGGGAACGAAACATCCTTGTATGTAACGAAAGGGAAGGTCTGCTAGGACAGACAAGAGCTGGCGTGTATTCACGAGGCGAGGTGTTCACGAAGGAATGTCTAGCAGGTCGAGCCAAGAATGTCAGTGTGGCTTCTTTGAAGAAGGGAGGGAACCATGTCTTGGCCAACCCAACTCTCTCGGTGAGAGAGATGTTGCAGCAGACAACAGCTTCGGTGTATGTTTCGGTATTTTAAACTTGCTATAATAGCACTCTTTAATCGTCTGCTGCCTTGTAACTACCATGTAACTATATTGTGCCATTTTAGGTTGGGCCCTGATTAGAAATATACACAGTATTTGTGTATGGAGTATCAGATGAAAATAACGTTTCTTTAACTATTCATAATAGCAGTACACTTCTCTCCTTTTTCAAACTATTTGAAACTACCGTCCTCCGTGTAATTGTTTTTTGAGTTTATTTTATAAACGGTCAGCCGTATTGCTGGAAATAAAAGCATGAAGAAAAAAAACATTCGTGTACAATTTCTAAATTATATTTAATCGTGTGTGCTTACAGAGGAAAAAACTTCAAGTAAGACTGCAGCCTTTGTCTGGATTTTTTTTTATTTTTTTTTTAAGTACAAAGGAATCTCATGGTGTGTTCGTAAACATTTCAGCATATTTGCCGTAATATCTCATTTCAATGTAAATTATTTCATTCTACTATTTGTTTTTGTTATTACTGTGTTCCCGTAACTTGTAAATGTTGACTTTGTCATGTCACCATGGGAAAACTATGAGCGGCAAAAAAAATGTTAACAATTGGAAAATGTAGTCACAAGTAACGTCTATAAAGCGAGAGTTTTGCCCTGGAAATATAAAATCATTAATTTTTGCCACGTGAACAGCCTTAATCGTATACCTACGTGCCCCTTTTACTTCGACCGTCGAACGTCGCCACAGCCAAGCTACGAGTTCTCCTTCCCCTCCAATCCGCCCTCTCTCATCAAACCCCTTCACCATATCCTTCCCCCAACTTTCTCCCAAAATTCCTGCTCATTTTCATTGCTTCCTCATTAATAGCGTGTGGTAGACACATAAACGCTGAAAACACCAATCGATATCTACGCTTTTTTCGAAGCCAATATGGATCAAATTCTCAATGACAATCCTAGATAATGGTATTTGTCAACTTTATGAGCACACATTTATCCAGAATTACTAATTCGTCACGCGTGATCTCTTGCGCCGCAGGCAGTTAAATGCACGAGGTTCCGGCGTCAGAGATTGTGCCTCAAAAGTTCGTAACACTGGGAACAATTTTGTTTAAAACGTTTGCTAAAGCTATTGTCTAGGATTGCTATTGTTTAATTTTCGCAAATTGGCTTCAAAAATCTACAGTTATATATTAATGCTTTTAGCGTTGAATTATTTACCACGCCCTAGGCTGAGTTAACGAATCATTTGCTACCACGCCCGTCAAATTCGTTGTAATGCGAAGAGATTAGGTTTTTATGGAACTATTCCACATGCTCCCAGGTTTTCACAGGGATCTACCGTTTCACCCGCCCTTTTGTTCCGGTGCTGCTTCATACTCAACTCATGTCACCCTCACCAGCGCTAAGGATCTCGATGTTGAGCGCTGTCCAAAATCTCTCACTCACATGCGCCCATTTTACCTACGCACGAAAAGAAAACACACTTCAAACAAGGACGAAATGTCATTGCCCCATCACTGTTTCTGAGCCCCCAAACATGGCTAAAAACCGCCTTTTCAGACTGTCCTACTTCATAATGTATTAAAGGGATGTATGTGAGACACAGAAACGTACGCTGAACTTTCCTACAAATTTGCCAGTAATAAAATGATATGGCCACCGCTCAGAGTGTCGTATTAATATTTTACCTGCGAGAATCTTGCACGCCAGTACAGTTACTGACTTGTGGCAGTGGTGGTTAAAAGGGGGGGGGATCCCCCCTCCCCCTAAGAGCCCAACCTTGTTTCGGAAATATTATACTTTTTATTCAAACTTTTGAAAATGCAGTGGATATTATGAACTTTGCAATATATTCTAAGACACTGACTGTAAACTCTTTGAAAATGTTCCAATTTGTGTCTGTTGTGTGTTCTCACAGTGCACCATTTTGCGTCTTAAAAAATTTTTCCGGTGGAGGACCCCCGGACTCCCCGATTTAAACCGGCCAACAGGTGCTAGCAAAAATGTAACCCCGTCCCCCGTCCCCTCAGTCCTATTCTGGATCCGTCCCTGATTAGTGGCGATGCGGCATTTGATGTACACTTCAAAGTCGCCCTTATACTACGTCGCTTCTGAGTCTCTAACGGTCAGGTGGGCGTAAAAAGTGTCGTACTAAAGGGGAGAGAGAGAGAGAGATGGAGCATCATTGCAATTGGACGGTTTTGCTCTTGGTACTGTCTCATAGGCGTGCGCAAGGCAGGTTCCACAGGTCCCTTGGCATCACGATTACGATATTATTGTTGGCATGATTTCCTTTATTTCACCAGCATAATAAATTACAAAAATGTTCTAAGTAAAGTTCTACATTTCCAAAAAAAATGGCCCTTTAATTAAGAATCTTATGTTAACTCACATTTTCCTGAGATTTTTAAAATATTATATTCCGGAATTATAAACTTTTTTTTTTTTTTACACTATTGTACGGAAATATATACTACAGTATGATGATCTGTTTCGCTTAGTGGATTATTAAATGCTGAAGAAATATTTTTACTATTCCTACTGTAAAGTTACATTGCCGTGATGTCAATAATATTACTTTTTACTCTTTCATTTTTGTATTTTTTATAGGACCTGGGGGGGGGGGGATGTAATCTGGCACCAACACTAATCAAGATCTGCGCACGCCTATGACTGTCTTGCATGTATCTCTAAGACGCAAAATTTAGATTGAAGTAGGCGGATGTCTTTAACGACTCGCCCATGCAAGCAAGGGATCTAACTTGTCGCGTCGTATAAACAAACACAAGACAGACGGCGTGCATGTCTGTGGGGATATCCTATACCTCCTACACTCTTCTTTCTTGCCGCGTTCCCCATGGTGGGTGGCAGTTTGCTATTTGTAGTCGAGGACGTTGCCTGCTCGTATTGAGAGCATGAATGTCGTTCACTTTAATTTTTGTGGGGGTAGGACAGGACTTTTTACACTAAATCAAATTGTGCACGATGTTAGATATTTCGTGATATGATAACGATGAAATACGTTAAGATAAAACAAAATTGTAGTTATCGACACGTATCTCGTAAAGTAAGATTATTTTGGAAATTAACATTTCATGACAAAAATTTTTGAAATAAAAGAAAAAAACTAAATTTAAAAATGAAAAATTTTTAATTATGCTCCTTCCCCCCCCCCCTCACTTTTCTCCATCGACGATGTGTTGGAAGTGAGGTATGGAGTTGACGCAGTGGCAGTTTGACATAGTTTATTCACATTATGGGAAGCTCTTTTAAAGGCCCTCTCAAAATGTGTTACCCAATATTATATTTTATTGTTACATCAGTGTTAACTTCTGAGATCAATAATAAATTGCACAAGAGTTTATTTAGTCGCTTGACAATTTGAATATTAACACTTCCCCAAAAGGCAAAATTCTTCAGGGCTTTTTAGAGTTCTCTCCACTATGGATGTTTAATAGGCGTGGCTTAAGGAAATTTGTTGTTTTTATTTATGTGACATTGCGTTGCACACTATATTATGCTGAGTAATTGTATGGCCGTGTAATACAGACCGCATGTTTTTTTTTACTATAGTATTTTTCACACATATGGTAAAAATGCCTTTTTTTTTCTCGAGCATTCGATACGAGTATTTTATATATGATATAACTGAATGTTAGAAATTGAAACAAACCACGCAAGGTGGTGCATACAGTTGAGTGAAAATAGAAACTGTAGGCCTACAATCTCCGCAAATGTCTGTCGCTGTCTCTTGCCGTTATTTGTTGTGTGTATAACGTAAAATAAAAACGCTGTGAATGCAATTACCTTATTAGATTACACCAAAAGAAGGTGATATAATTTACCGTCTTTGTATTTCGTCGCTTCTCAACCGACACATCTGTTCTTCGACCCGGCTGAGGCGACGGACGTGTCTCTCTCTTGTAGAGATGCAGGTACTACCCTGACCTCGACCACCCCCACCTCCTCATCCGTGGTGACAAGCCTCAGAAGGTAGGGGCAGCTGTTGGCGTAGTGGTTAGAGCACTTGCCTCCCACCAAGGCGATCCGGGTTCGATTCCCGGCGGGGTCTGTCTTCGGACTCAGGCAAGTGGGAAGCGTGCCGGACGCCGGTCGGCTGCTTTTCTCGGGATATCCCGTTTCCTTCAACTCCTATCATTCCCGCTCCTCTCGATTGTAGGGTTAATCCCATGTCAACCTTGGTCCTTGGATACCTTCCTCGTATTATATTTATTTTACCTATTAAGGTGGCCCCTTTCAAATATCGACGCTGCTAGCGACGGAAATTGTCCGTTTCCAATCTCGTTTTCATAATTTGTGGTGGAATTAACCTCAGTCGGAGAGACGCGACGCGCGAGTGCGTCCTGTGGGTTGGCAACCTGCACGGATGTCCACGCCGACACTCTGGCCGCGTGCCGGGCCCCTCACTGGCCGGCACCGTGCTCTATTCATAGACCCGCCGCCTTACTAAAAACGGCAGAGCATAGAAAATAAACACGAGTCCAGCGAGTAGAGTAGGCAAGGTCGTGGGCGGTGGTGACGTCGTCATGCCGCCTGTCCTGTCCCTCCTTTCATCGCTCTCCCGACATCTTCAGCTGCCCTCGTGTGGTTAGGGCTGCCGGGCTAGTTTGCCTGTAGATAGTGTTCGTGGCAGTGTTTGCAGTGGAAAGTTTCCTCCCTCTCACCCCACCCAGTTTCATGTCATTCGTGCTACAGTGTCAGTCTATTATTATCCAGTTGTGGGCCAGGAATGAATTTATTCATAAGATACATATAGGGCTGGTATAACAGTTCAGAGAATCAGTATAATAAGAATCAGTTCTACAATTTTCAAAATATTTACATGGAAAAAAAAAAGTATACTTCCTCACACATGATCGAAATTTCAACAGCAACAAACCATTTTATGCATTTTATATTGTCCTGTGTATTAATGTGTAGTTCAAAAGATATCCTCAGCATTTCACAATTAACTAATCATGAGTATGAAATTACCAATTAAATATTGGACAGTAAAAATTTTAAATTATTGTACAAAAAGGAAGTGGGGTGGGTGGTAAAAGAAAATGTAGAAAAATTATTATAAAGACATTTAGCAATTATTTTTTTTATTTTGGCAAATTTCTAGCACTGGCTGAAAAGAATTGCTAAGCAAACCTGCCAGTTGGTCTGTGCTGGTCTGTTCCATGAACAAGTGCTCTTGTCTGACAGTTTTCAGTTGTCCATTGGCAATCACCATTTAGTTAACAAGGTTTTCTTTGCTGTCATTATAATTTACCTACACTCACTTATGCAGTCAGCTGAGAAATGGTTTTACAGAATAAACACAGTGGGTCATTTTTTGTAAAGGCACTTGAATTGAATCTTGTTACCATGTGACTGATTAGAAGTGTCAATTAGAGCACAGCCTTATTTCCTGTTCACACAAAATATTAATTCCTTTCATTGAATGTGTCTGAGAAACTAGCATCATTTTAAGATGAAGGTACATTATTCACTATATAGAGAAAAAGATGCAGTTTGTAAATCTGTGGTTTGTATATTTTTCGTAATATCTACGGAAGAACTGTAGTGTTATCTTTTGAATAATTCTTTCAGTGGGGCTAAATGATAACTTAAGAAATTTTTCCAGTTGTGCATCCTTGCATGTGATAAGTCTTAGGACTGGTTCTACCATTCTCTGGGCAAACTTCCCATTAGGTGTCTTGAGGGCGGGCTACCCCGGCCCATTACTTGATTGTTGTGTCTAACCACTGAATTTATTCATCTGAGAAACAACCCAGATTTTTACGACAATTAGTTGAGGTAGACAATTTGTGGGAAGTCCTATCGGCCCTTTGATCACTTTCATCCCTGTAGGGTTTGAATTTTGCTAAATCCCATTTTAGTACTTGAGGGGAAATCACTTTTGAAATTTCTCACTTCTTGATCAAACATTGTTGGACGTGTATAAATAAAGTCAGACTGTCAGCCTTCTCTTTTATATAAGACTAGTCGTCCATCCGCAGCATTGCCCATATGTAATAAAAGTAGCATATAATTAAATGTTCAATATATTCTTTAAATTAGAAAAAAATAATATTTTTCGTATTTCTGTGAACAAAGCTCATTGTACATTACATATCAATAGTATTGTAAGATATAACTCTGTATTAATTATATGTTTTGTCTGCTTGAATTTCTCGCAGAATATGTTTCCTCCTTGGTAACTAATTTATTTTATCTAATAGAAAAACTGGTATTTAAGTAAGCATAATTATGATGCAAACAATACCTTAGTATCTCGTCTAGTTAGATAAATATTGACCTATCAAAAACAAATTGTATGCCTTTTCACACAGTTAGAGGTCGAATTGTGAAAAATCTAGAATTATCACATTTTAGACATTTATATGAGTATCCAATTGAAGTGAAAACCACAACAATATCTTTCTTGGTTCAAGCTAAACACGTGTCATATTTTTAAATTCTGAAAATTGTTTTAAAAAATCCTGAATAAAGTATGTAGGACTATTTACATAATCATCGTTTAACGAAAAGCAACTCTGAATCTCGACAGGTTCAATTGTTATAGATTATGTCTTTTTGCCTTCTTAAGAGTGTGTGGTAGATAAATAAATGATGAAAACATACATTTATTACTACACTTTTTTTGAAGACCATTCAATGACAATACTAGATAATGGTATTTGCCAGCTTTATTAGGAAATATTTATCCAGAATTACTAATTCGTTACACGTGATCTCTTGCGCCGCAGTCAAATGCACGAGGTTTTGGGCGTCAGAGATTGTACCTCAGGAGTTCGTAACACTGGGAACAATTTTGTTTAAAACATTGGCTAAAGCTATTGTTTAGGATTGCTACTGTTTAATTTTCGCAAATTGGCTTCAAGAAACCTACAGTTATAGATTAATGCTTTTAGCATTGAATTATGTACCACGCCCTCTTAAGAGAAGTCCTTGCCTGGTGCATGGACGTTATTGTAGTATGTCACACGTATTCTTTTTTATGCATAACCACTTAACTTAATTATATTATAGTTATCTATGAAAAAAACTCACACTGTAAGCTAGGTCTCTCAGAATGGTTAAAAGCAGCTTTTATTTTAGACTGCTATAACTCCAAAAAAAAAAAAAAAACCACATGGATTTGTAAAATGCAAAACGAGATGCTTGCATTGGCCTAATATCCAACAATAAAATGTTAGGGTCACTGCTTAGAGTATTGTAGGAAAGAAGACTATAGCAAAACCTTTGCAAGACAGTTTGGTTTGCTTGTAGTCTGGTTCTTATCACTCTGCTGTTCCCACACATCAAACATGGAAATTGAAAACTGGTGCACACTTCTCTTAAGGGTCAAAATTAGAAAAATTTTTTAAGTTGCATCCCTTTGAAGTGAAAACCGTAACAGTAGTTTATCAGATTGGGCTATATGGATGAATCATTGAAAATATTTTAAAGACTTTTCACATCTTTTAATTTCCTTAGATGTCAAATTTTAAAAAAATTATGAAAGATTTTTAATATATGTCGACATCCAACAGTTAACACACACTGCATGTGCACATGTGAGCGCGCGCGCACACTCTCTCTCTTTCTCTCTCTCTCTCTCTCTCTCTCACACACACACGCACACTTACAGGGGGATTTACTAAGCATTAATCTGAAACAAGGTGCACTTAGATATCTCAGGAGATTCGATAGATAATGTAGGAATAGTAGAAACCAATTTCACATGGTTGATCAGTATGCCCATATTACAATGACAAACCAGCATGCACATATTAAAATGACAAACCAGCATGCACGTATTTCAATGACAAACCGCGACCACGGCAGTCTAAACAGCTAGTGTGTTAACTTCTCACCAAGGTGATTCAGATTAAATACCTGGCCAAGTCACTTGTATTTTTGTGAGAGTGAATTGTTTATGGAAGATGTAATTTGTTGTGGGTTTTTTCTGAGATCTCTCATTTCTCTGTCCGTCATCTCAATACCATATTGTTAAAAGCCATCAAAATCAGTTTGCTAAGACTATCACAACAGGATTGTGTGAAGGATAAAATCATGTAGTACGGTACTTGAATTAATAGCCTGACATAAGAGCTTACAATGTAGGCCACTATACAACACACACCATTGTCATATGGAAGGTTTTTGGCTTGTGTGTCCCATGATACTGTGAGCATTTTCAGTCATTTACATAGCTGAAAGTATTAGTGTTTAGCTGAGTGATAACAGAGTCTCTTGCAGAAACACGAGGTACCAGTCAGCATTCAAGCAAGTGGGCAGCTTGTCTGCACCCACCGACTAATGACATCTTTCAGGCAAATTTCCTTTGGTGAAAATGCAGGTGAATGGTTCTGGGATTTGACCTGGAACTCCTTGGTGGGAAGTGTACACACTTGCTGTTTGACTGCCATGACCCCTGTGTTGTGACTGTAGTATTTGCATACTGATCAGACAGTGTTTACCTGCTGGGGACTCTTGTAATTAGTTGACAATAATCAAATCTCATAGATGGCTGTATTTAATGATAATTTTACTATGCTATAATTAACTTTAATTTTTAAAAATAGAAACTAGAACATTGATGTTGCTAAAGAATTATGAAGATCATGAGCATTGTATAATCTTGTTATTGTTTAATGTAATTTGGAAAGTTTCTTATTCATACATTATTGAATTCTTTTTCTTTGTGTTTTCAGTTTCCTAGACAAAGTGCACATAATCAAACAGCCAGACTACACACCCACTGAACAGGTGAGTTGTCATTTTTAGAATTCACTAAGAGCATCTATGACTAAATTTTGATATGCTGAACAAACTGTAATATATGCAAAGTAATAAAAACAGTGCCGGATATATTTTTGTTCCTTGTAATAATTATAAAGCTTTGATGTAGTACGTACGTATAAAAGTTTTTCTACTCGTTCAAATGCGTTTGTGTTTTGTAGTGTGTAGGAACATTGGAAGAAATTCACGTATGTTTACAGAGTATTAGTAGTGATAAACAGTTTCATTTATAATAGTTATTTAGCAGTAAAAAAATACAAAACACTGTTCAAAATTTACTGTTTATTGTAATGTCACTCCATTAGCTAAGAGTTTTTATCACAGGACTGAATTCCATTGTGAACAATTAAGAGTTTGCATTAATAATTTTTTTACTGCCATTAAAGTAGCAAGTTAAGTTTTCAGGAATGTATACAGGTGCCCAGAAACAAATGCATGATAAGCCCACCATGCGAATCCTAGGCTAAATTGGAGACGAAAATATAAAAAAATGTTGTACAATGACATTTTATGTGCACAGTGTGACAATACAGCACTGTAGATGGTTACTTCTGGTGGTCCGCAGATATCTTACATATTGTTACAAGTTTGAGAGCACAAACTTTATATGTGGGCAATTCCCACGAGTTCTTTGGGATAGAGGTCTATAATTACAAATAAAAGAGTTAAATTAAGTACTGGATTTAATAGCTCACAAAGCTATGAAATACACAAAACAGTAATCAACTAGAACTCTCACAACACAATTAGTTATGCACACAATTACTCCTGT
>PNEQ01081117.1:0-12886 GCA_003012365.1 Medauroidea extradentata
AGGGGCCATGACCTCCCGCAAACACTGGGGTCATACGCCGTGACTTTTGGTATGATCGCAGTGTACACTTTTTACACATTAGCTTAACGGTCTATCCCGTACAGTTGACATAGAGGGACCACTTAACAAACAACTTGTATGCTATCCAGCGGTACTTACGTCCGCTCAACCTCGTGCATTTACATAAGCTCTAAGTCATAGAGGTTCAAACGTCGTGTTGCCCAGTACTTACACTACAATACATATACAATTTTACAGATACACGACAGATATAGTTCCTGTTTTTTCTCTTGTGTGAAGACCCTTGCGACCCTTTCTCAACAGGAGGGCGAGTGTGTCAGGTCGAAGAACGACTGGTTATATCAAGACCCTGTCATAAATAACGGCCCACAGCCGGGAGTTGTAAAGAAGTGAGAAAAAGGAGGGGGGGTGGATTACGAATTACGACACCATGTCTTCACACACTCTCAGTCACTAGTGTGCTGTGAATAAGTGATGGTTTCAACTATATTTGTTATGAAGTGTTTTACATTATGTTTTATTGTTGAATACTAACTAGGACGATAGAGAAAATAACATGTTTACATATTTTTAGTAAACTGCATAAACGTGAAGCAACAGGAGATGGCGATGCTGACACTGCGACACAGGTTCGTTTTTATTATATTCTGTTTACCGCGAAAACAGCTTAAGTTCGTTTTAGTGTGAAAAATTCCAAAATTTAATTTGTATGAAATAGCGTTATGTATTATCATATGAGGAACAATACTTTATCGTGCACATTTTTCCCAATACTGCGTGTCGAAGTCAAAATTTCGACGTTACGGAACACATCTCAGTGAAACCTTAATGAATAGTGGTAGTTAAAAAATTAACACTGAGTTTTAATTAATGTTGTGGGCTCTATCTTACAGTTATAAAAACACAAAACAACAAATTGTTACATTTAAAGAAATCTAACAAAGTAAAGGATTTTTACTAGACTTTCTGAAATGTTTTAAAAATGCAACAATTTTTTTTATTCTTGTGTCCATAAATGTGAGCGAGTAGCCATTAGCTCGTGACATCTAATTTCAGTATAAATTTTTTAGATTCATTAAAGCTGTTGGTTTTCATTGGGTGTATTTTCCCGTGACATGAGGCTTTTGAATAAGTAAAGAGATTTTGATTAGCACTTAACAGCTAGGTATTTTGTGCTTGTGCTTGTGATGGGTGACATGATGTGAGTATACCGCAGCACCGGAACGAAGGGACGAAGTAACCGGAAGATCACCTAGAAAATACATCGACCAGCAGAACAAAATTTATTGCAAAATCTACCAGGTCGGACGTTTTTCAAGAACTAACAGAACCAAAAAAGATTCGTCCAAGCAGAATATTAAAATCGTTCTTAATTTGTGACGACCTAAAGTTTTGTGGTGTAAAGTGTGTGGAGTAATATGAAGTCGGCAAGTTCAGTTTAAATCAGGTAGCAAGCTGTCACTGTCCTCCCGTGGCATGATCATTATTGTGCAAGGTTTGTCGGTTTTGCACTTATGATTATACACCCGCTAGTCTGAGCAATATGTAGCTAAATTATGTCGAAGGTTACCATTGCGTCGTCAGCGGTCTGCCGCCCTAAATTGCGATGCTTTGCAATACTTCTAACATAACCGGTCCGTGTACCGCAACTCGCAGGCGTCCCGATGCATAAATTGAAAACACCCCCCGGTGTACCCCGACCCATCAATCTCTTCATTGAACACCGTCTCTGGAAAGGCATCCGGCGCTCGCCTGAACTGACTCCCTGGATTACCCGCCCGTCGTTATCTGCATCTCAACGCCGTCTTCCGCGTCTGTCCAAAAATTTGTCAACAATCTAGCCATGCTCCTCTTTGGCGCCAACTTCCCTGTCGCTTGCTCTGCAGACGTTGATTCAATTGAGATAATGAGGAGACAGCTTCCGAAAGATAGCCCCGTCTCTCGAGGACACTTAACTTCCTGCCACTACCATATTTATTACATAATTATTTAATTTTATTTAGCTGCACTTTGACAAATACCCTACGTGTTTATTTATTCTAAAAATTCCTCACATTCAAGTTATTGTAGCTATTTAAGATTTGTATCTTAAACACAATAGGCTGGCGTTCCTTCCCTCCCACCCAATAGCTTTTAGGGTTACATGAGCATTAGTGGGGGCGAGAAGGCCCAGATGCTTGCACCGGCTGTTTTCACAAAGATAAATTATATACATTTCTGTTTTTCCTAAGTAAAATTCTGTACATATCGGTATCCTGACACGATGACATAAAGAATTAATCGTCGCATGACATGTTTATTATTATATCAGTAATTTATTATAATTGCTTATAATTGATGACTATTACTTCTTATTAATTGGGGTGGTGACCACATGGCAAATCAGAATTTTTTTACATCAGCACAAAGAATTTCCCTTTACAAGCAAAATTTATCATAAAAATAATTTTTTTTTTAAAGCAGTATATTAAATTTTTTTTTTGCTTGGAAACTCCTGAAATAGCACCATTTTGCACCTACAAATCCAAATTTTTCCGGGGAAGGGCCCACGGGCCTCCTGCTTTTGATTTGTGGGGTGCGTATGTATACTTCTTAAGGCATACTCTCCACCCCCCTGAGATAAGTGATTAAATCTGCCACTGATTACGATACACTGAGTTGAAAATATATAAGTAACAATTTATATGTATTTTATTCAGTATCTATCTAGTCTTCGAACAGTACGGATGTCAATGGTGCACCTCCGCTGTCGTTTCTGTGGTAAAGTATTTACAGCTGTGCATATGTTACGGCATGATAAAACTACATGCATGATGAAGACTTCAAGAATTACGTTTCAGTGCGAACTTTGCCAACAATGGTTTTTTCAGATAGATAATTTGAACAGACATTCTAAGAGTTGCGGTATTTGATCTGTACAACAAGAACTGCAACCTCAGCAGTAATCACAATTGCCTATGCACACTCCTCACACAACTATGCACACAACTATTCTCCTTAAACTCCTCAATCAGCTCCTCACACAACTATACGCACTCCTCACACAACTGTGCAGTGCCCTCACACATCTCAACCCCCACTTATTTATGCTGAGCATGGCTCCACACATGCTCCTCACACTCCTCACATGTCTCCTCACACTCCTCACATGTCTCCTAACACTCCTCACATGTCTCCTCACACTCCTCACATATCTCCTTGTGCTCCTCCTCACACTCCTCAATTAGCACTGCAAGTTGGTGGTAATATACATATCGAGAAGCAAGAAGTTAGTTTGCCCATACGTATCGCAACTGAAGATGAAGTTACCTCTCACGAATCAAGACATGGTCCCCTCCTCCCCAATACTGTCCATTGCATTATAGCAGGACCATCAAACTGTGGTAAGATGTGTGTGCTGTTAAGCTTGCTGGAAGAACCTAATGGTCTCTGGTTCGAGAATGTGTACCTATACTCGAAATCACTGCAACAGCCAAAGTGTCAGCGACTTGGAAAAATTCTAAGTTATGTGGATGGACTCGGATATTTTCCATTCAGCGACAATGAAACAGTGGTACCACCAAGTCAAGTTCTGCCAAACTCAGTGTTTGTTTTCGATGCTGTGGCTTGTGAGAAATAGGCTTGTATCCAGGAATAGTTTTGAATGTGAAGACATATGTAAGTAGATTCCTTTTACCTTTTGCCAGACTTATTCACGCATACTCAATCAGTTATTGAGAGATAATGCCAACCTTTTGGTTTGGTCTCGCGTGAATGACGAACTTGAGACATGTTTACTCTGATCATGTTAATACAAACATGACTTTCGATAAATTCAAAGAGGTGTGTGCATTTTGTTGGAGTGATCCACTTGGATTTCTTGTAATAGCTAAAGACTTTCCCTTACTTAAAGGGAGGTACCGGTATGGATTCGATCAGTTCATAAGTCTTCATCAGTGAGAAATCAGCTAAATAATTTCAAAGTTTGGCCATAATGGCCTGAAATGTAAAATGGAAAGTTGTTTAGTGCCTACCGATGATGGGAACTATAGTGCCGAAGGAATAAGCCTTAAAAATATTGCAAGTCTGAGAGAAGATGGAGATGCTGTTAACAAGGCATATATTTACACTCTTCAAGGGGATTTGATTAGTTTAATACAAAATGTGCTAGATAGTACAAGTAATGACATTGCAAATAAGATAAATGAAGGGGATGTTATACTCAGGGCTATTCCTGTTGATGTGCAGAATTTGCTGGACAGGAAACTTAATGTAATAGAAAGTCTGATAAATGAATCTTTTGGTGCAGACGAAGTCCTGGACCAGATTACAATGCACATTACTAAACTTGAAACTGCTATTAATAATATTGAAAACATGCTAACATCAGTTTATAATCCGCGTCAAGTCATAGTTTTGGAAGGGAAAAATAACAAGTCGAGCTCTAGGGCACCACCTAGGAAAAACAACATATAAAAACCCTGTCGTGTCATTATAAGTGGGTAGTACAATGTCTGACATTGTCTGTGACTTACACACCATGATTAAAAGTATTTAAACAAAGTACTTGACAGCTCAGCATGCTAAAATGGAATGTGATATGATTAATGAAGAAGCTTTCAAACCTATAACCGACATACTGGACAGTTTGAAGCCGAAACCACCCCTGCCTGTGACACTGAAGAAGAAAGAAGAACCTCAAACTATAGTGAAACACATGAAACCTGTACAAAAAGTTGGTGAAGATAATTTGCCTCTCTCAAAGTGGAAATGGAAAGAGGAACCAATCACAATGCTTTATGATTACTTGACAAACTCACGATCCAAGTATAGGACAAATTGAGTATACAAGCAAAATAAAAATATATCTTGGGAAAACAAGCAAATTTTATGTCTTGCCTATGTAAATGTAGACTCTGTTGTAATCAAGCTGGCTTCTGGACTCTACGAATTACTGTTAAAACAGAATCTTGGTACTTATTCGCATGGTGCCCTACAACAGTATAAATGTCTTTTGAAACTTACTTGTGCTCATTTGAAAAATAATGATTCTAGCAGCAGTGCATATAAGGATGAAACACGCCCGAAATTCAACATTATTTCCCAGCTGTTCCCTGATGTAGGAACTACAACAATAGGATCTGGTCTTGATCTACATAAGAAAATAGAAGATGGGAGACTTTGTGAATATGTTTACTGGAATGATGTTAATGAAATTGTAGACGGATTGCATCTACTAATTGCTTCTCAGCAGACTGGAAATAATTCACATACAAATTAGATATCTAGCATCATCGAAGAATTGCTTGAAAGACAGCTACATAGAATGAGTCGAGGAAACATAGCTGGGGAGTTTCACAAGTCTGCAAGGCGAAATTATCCTCGGTGTAAAGTACAGGTTTTTGGTTTGAAGGACTTGTATCAAGCATAATTGGTTGAAATGATTCCTTATGCTAGCAAGAATAAAGGCTAAAAGTATATGCTGACTGTTATTGACTGCTAGAGTAAATATGTGTGGGCAGTGCCCATAAAATCTAAGAGTGGCAGGGATGTAACTAATGCAATGAATATTTTTTTTCAAGCTGAAGGTCTATACAAGAATCTACATACTGACCTTGGTAAGGAATTCTACATTTCATCATTTCGAGCACATATGTCCAAATATAAAATAAACCACTATTCAACCCACAGTGGTCTTAAGGCTAGTATTGTGGAATGCTTCAATCGTAATTTGAAGAATGAAATGTGGAAAAAAATTTTAGCCCAAGGAAGCTACAAATGTTTAGATATATTACCCAAGCTTGTGTCCAAATATATTAATAAAGTACATAGGACCAAGTACATGATGTCTGCGGATGTCAAGGACAACTCTTTACTGCACACTGTTTACAGAAATGAGAAGAAACTGGACCTGCACAAGCCTAAAGTGAAGGTCGGAAAGTAATGTAAGGATATCGCGAGTGAAGGGAACATTTACGAAAGGCTACACACCAAATTGGAGCACTGAAATATTTAAAGTGGTCAAGATTCGACACTATGAACCAAGGACCTACTACCTAGAAGATGAGGAAGGCAAGACTACTCGAGGAGGCTTCTACAGCGAAAAAATTCAAGTTACCAAGTATCCAAACACGTATTTTGTCGAGAAGGTATTGAAGAAGAAAGGAAATAAGGTTCTTGTGCAATGGCTGGGATTTTATGTAAGCCACGACAGTAGAATTCGTCAATCGGACATTATGTATAAATAAAGTGAATTATGTATGAAGGAATAAATAAATATTTCGGTTTAAAACTGAATTTTTGTGTTATTATTTATTAGCAAATGTTCTTTTACTGGTAATAGTGTAAAACTGCTACTGGAGTGCCTGGAAGGCAGTCTGTGATGACTGCGCACATGAACTCTGAGCGTGTTGAAACTCGAGGCGATGAGCTGGTCGAGGTAATGCATGCAGTTTCGTCATCTCGCCCTCGCGAGGCGCTGGACTGTTCATGTGCCTAATCGCTTGGGTCATTAAGCCCGGTGATGCGCGACTCTCGCATGCAGCTGCTCCATCACTTCAGGTAGTATCTCGTGACCAAGTTGAGACCAGTGCATTAACTGGCGACTTGGCGACGTCTGGGCCATCCTTAAAGCTGGTGACGTAGATTGTGACCACATGAAGGGAGGGGTAGGGTAGTCTTACAACACCATGGCTGGAGGTGTGGGGATGCATGTCAGAAGTTGTCTCTCGAGTACTTGAGGCTTCAGTCAATGTTAAGATGGCAAGTAAAGCGTATGTATGGGACAGCGAGGACGACGAGGCACTGGACGAGCTTTATTATGTTGCTGTGGCATGGGCCTCATTGCCAGCTCTGCCGCCTCCACCGCCGACGATTCGTCTGCGGCAGAACCCCGACCTCACAGACGACGACGAGGTGGAATTTGTTGGAGTGTTTGGGGCAGCCAAGCTGCCCTCCGACTGCACCGGACCTGCTCAAAAACGGGGGCCTGCAGCAGGACGGCCTGTGATGGTGGTTGCGCCCACGGTGCCTGTGATGGTGGAAGAGGATGAAGACGTCGATGAGGAAGATGACAGCGATGATGCGGAGGAGGAAGGAGTGAAGGAGGAAGAGGACGATGAGGATGGCAACGTGGGGGAGGAGGTGCGTCGGGTACTTGTTGCGCTGCGGGCCCAGGTTTGGGGCCAGCATGAGGAGATCCTGGATCTGCGTATCCAGCTACAAGCCCAGCACACCATGGCGGGGAACCGCCACAATGCCACTGCCCACATCCAGGAGGAAGTCCTCTTTCTCCTCCGAAAATTGTCATCCCAAGGACCTGCCAAGCCGCCTCAAGATTAATTGTATCTTTTCTGTACATAGTGTATATGTTAGTGTTGATAAATGTGATTTTATTTAAACTTAACATTGTGTGTGTTGAGAGACATTATTTCATGTGCCTGTCATAACTTTTTCTTAAAGAGCATCAGATGCACCAGTTCTTGTACATTCAATAAGTATTTACATAGAACACTATTACAATATAATTAATTACTATAAAATATTTTTTAATATTGAAATAATTATGATTGATGGCGGTGATACAGCTCTGTGTATAATACTTGTGAGGAATTGTCAATCTAGATGCCTGGAGGTAAGCATAAAAAATTGGTGATAGGGGTGAGAGTCCATAAAATATAGCATACACTATTAGCCCTTAAACACATATGTATACTGGTGGAGTCGAATCAAGTGAATAAATAGGAAACAAAGCTGGCTTCTCACAGTAGCATCTTTGGTGGTAATTCCTAAAACTAAATATAATCGATTTATCGATCGAGTGATTATCGACCAAGTCGATTGACGGAGCATTTTCAAATCTTAAATATGGCTGCTCCAGGCTATGGAAACAAATGACTGTTGAAAATTGGTTGGAATTTTAAAAAAATAAATAAATATGGCGGCCTCCAGAACATGTAAACAAATGACTGTTGAAAATTGGCAGGGGAAAATTATTCCAAAATGGCAGATGGATACAAAAATTATATTTAGAATTTTTTTTATTTTGGAAAATTTTAGAATATTTTGAAAGTGACATCATCCAAGATGGTGGCGGTGATGTAATCCAAGATGGTAGTGGTGATGTAATCAAAGATAGCGCCGATGACGTGAGCCAAGATGGCAGTGCTGATGTAATCCAAGATGGCATTGGTGACATAATTAAAGATGGCGTCCGTGGCTCCATGGCTTCGCAGCCACCAGCCACGTGTCCCAAAGTAGATCATTTCCGACTAATTATGTAAATACTTAATACGCTATTTAATAATTTTAATAAATTCGTCAGTTTAAGTGGTGGAAAAATAAAAAATGTTACAGAAACACCGACAATCAGATATGACCACGGAGAACCAATTTTCAAGTTGTTACTTTTTGTCAACCTATTGAGACGTGTACTCATACAACACAGACACGACACAAACACATGAGGAGCTCTGTCAGGGGCTGGCTGTGTAGGGACGTGAGTAAGAGGTTGGCCCCAGCCTCGCTCGCGAATCAGGCCAAGGGCATGCACACCAGTCCATGGCAGGGAGGAGAGGGGCACTGTACATACATGTAGTTGATTTAAAATATTTAGAAAAACAAAAAAAAAATAAAAAAAGATTAAAAAATATAAAAAAACTAAAAAAATTAATAAATAAAAAACCTATGTTACTCTACAGTGACACAACACACCACTGTCTTACATAGTAATTAGATATATTTTGCTTACTCTTAGAAGTAGGCCTACTATTTGTGATATAATTAATTTGTACCTTTCCAACAGGGAGTTTTTTCTATTTCTTTTTAATTGACTAAGGTTTTCAAGCTGCTCACTTTCCTGGTATGTAATTTGACCTGTCAAAAAATATGTCAATGAAAAAATTAATGAAATAAAATAAAAAACAGTATTATTGGTATATTGTGTATATTAAGGGAACATGTTAACGACACATCGACCGGATAGTTCTCTGTTTCAGGTCGAGGCGATGTACATCTCACAGTTCAGCGCTCATTAACAAATATTAAGTGTTTTCTCTCCTCTTGTCACAAACGAGTGCACGATGAAATAACCATGGGAGTGTCAGACCTGATCCTCAGTTAGTAGGCTGGGATTGATTGGAGCGGCTCTCATGGTCGTAGGGACTCACGCACTACTACTCCACGAGTTTAGCTAGCCACTTGCTGACAACACTCACCTCACTACACAGACATCACGACACTACATCACTCCAGCCTAGCTGGAGGGGAGCTTAACTCCCCCGCCGTCTACACAAACACGTAATTTGACTAATGGAAACAACCCCCCTCCAGCCTTAAATACGCGTCCGGAGCCCAGCTAAAACAGTTACACGCGCCCCGCCGCCGTTCCAATGATTTGAAACTAGACTGTCGGGGTGCATTTGATTTTGCAAACACCCAGCGAGTTATGGAAGCTTCGGCTTTCGGTCTCGCGACAGCACGGCCTCGTACGGCACATGAGGAAATGGCGGCGGCTTTCAGTCTGGCTCGAGGCACCCTGTAGATGCCTGCTGCAAGGTACGGCGAAACGTCGGTACGAGCTACCAAGACGCGGCTCCAGCCCGGAAGCCAAGACAACCAGTCAATAGCAATGTTGTTGGTTTCCTTGAAAGACTTTTTTATTGAAGAATGAATTTACTTTTGTTCAATAATTAATTTATTTGATATATGTTTATCGTTACATTTTAATTTACTTTTAATGAAGTCTTGCATAAGATACTTAATTCAAAACTTATTTAATAATTTCTAGTCGAAACTTTTAAGCTACTGGTTTGCGGGGAAAAAAACTTCTAAATACCACATTAGTTACCATACAAGTGCAACGTGAATTACATTAGCTACGAAGATTTATAATTGCAACCATTTATTTCAATAATGTGAAGCTGTACTGAACTTTGCTTCAGGCTTTTCATCAATAAATTTATATGGTGATGCTTAAGGTCATGCTTTCTTGTTCATAGTTTTATAGAAATATTACTTTTTAGTTTTACTCCTAAACGAGAGCAGATGTCAAACATCTACTTGGCTGTTTTATTTAAAACCGCCTTCTCCATGTTGGCTGAATTTTTTCAGGGCAGTAAATGCTATCGTTTTAGAAAATAATGTAAGTAACGAAACAGTATAGTTTTGTTTTGAAAAAAAAAATAGCTGTAACTGCAAAAACCATTTTATACGAAATTGCCAATCAAATGTTCGATGTCTGCTGTTGTTTAGGCTAATAATAATAATAATTATTATTATTATTATTTATTTATTATGTTTAAAGTGCTATCCAACAGTCTTGCGACCAATAACAGGATAACACTAAACAAATAACATATACACATACAGGAAGAAATACAGAAACACAGGCTAAACAATTAACAAAGGATATACAAATGAATACAGACATACAAAACAAAGGACTAGACACGTACAACACACACTGACAGGACAACATGCAGCAAAACATTTAAAAAGAAGACAGACAGAACTGAGACACACTTAATCAACCTTATTTAAAGTCCAAGAACACAATTTTTCTATCCTTAAAATGATCAAATTTACAGATATAATTATAATTTAATATACATCTGTTACTTAAGTTTCTATTTTTAGATAATGGGTAAAAAAGATTAAAAAATTTCTACTAATACGGTTAGGCACCTTTAAACCTGTATTTTTTATAATAGTTTGACAATCAAAATAATAGAGAAAAGAGTTAATAAAAAATAGAGCATCATTAACTATCCTACGAGCATGTAAAGTGGTTGTCTTAAAATCAGTAAGAATATCCACGTAACTGAAAGGCATTAAAGGTTGAGAGAATCTCATGTAAATAGTTTTAAATAATTTGTATTATACTGATTCAATGCGATTCGAGTCCGTGATGATAATGCTGTTCCAAATAACAGAGCAGTATTCTAGCTTGGATCTAATCAAAGCATAGTAAAGGCTAATTATGGAATCCGGTGAAGAAGCATTATAGGCAGGAATTTTACTAACCCTAGAGTACGATGAGCATTGGAGATTAAATTATCAATATGGGAATGAAAATAAAATTTACTATCTAATAATATTCCAAGATCATGTACATTATCATTACGTTTAATTTTGCAATTATTTACCGAATAGTCGATCTTTATAGGGTTAGTTTTACGCGTAAATGTAATACAGATAGTTTTATCATAATTTAGATTCATGCTATTATTCGTGCACCACTTACGGACTAAGTCAATATCAGCTTGAAGTTTAATACAATCAGTTATATTACAAATTTTAGCAAATATTTTCAGGTCATCAGCATATAATAGGCAATTTGCAAATTTTAATTGTTGTACAATATCATTAATAAACAGATTAAATAAAAGAGGGGACAAAGTACCACCTTGAGGGACGCCAGAGGACGCAAGAAAGGAAGTGGAAAAGACGCTCTTAACTTTGACAGTAAAAGTTCTGTTCATCAGATAGCTCTGAATCCATTTAATATAGGCACAATCGAGACCTAAGTTCTTAAGTTTATGTAGAATGATGGAATGTTGACAAGTATCATATGCTTTTTTTAGATCAAAATATATAGCATCATATTGACCTCTCGATATGACAGCACTATAAATTTCATTGATATATTCAAATAAATTAGTTGTAGTATTTCTTTTATACTGACAACCATATTGACAATTGGATATAATATTCTTATAATGAAAATTAATATGTCTGTGTACTATTTTTTCCATTACTTTAGAAAATGTACAAAGAAACGAAATAGGCCTGTAGTTATTAAGATTATGTTTATCTCCTTTTTAAAAAAACAGGAATTACGTTAGCCTGTTTCCACGTGTTAGGAAAAATACCACAAGACAAACTAGTATTAATGACCTTAGTTAATAAGGGGGCAAAGATTTCAGCACAGGCTTAAGACGAGAAAATCGAGTTTAACTGCTTGGTGAAACCCAAAACATGTTTAATCGAGATTAAGTACCGAGTAATCTAGATTAAATCGCTTACCCTTGTTTGGTGAAACCGGTCCTAAGACACAAACCTAAACTTACGATTTAAAAGACACATGATCCAATTCTTTAAAAATACCTTCGTTGAAAGACTTAGAAAACCATTTATGTTATAACCTCAAAATCGTAACAGGCTATAAACTTTAAACAACTCCATTAAAAATGGTGACTGACAGTATTCAAATTATTCGAAAATTAACAGGAAAGTTGGATCTGGTGCTGCCCCCAAACCAGCGTGTGCCGAAGCTAACAGTTCCCAAATTTGTCTATTTCAGTTTCCCACGCCTGATTCCTATTAAAATCATATTGATATCTAAACAGTTTAGAGACACACAGAAAATTGACTGAAGCCATTATATATATATATATATATATATATATATATATATATATATATATATATATATATATATATATATATATATATATATTTAAAATGTATGAGCTCCAGATATATGTCGCACTCGTGTTCCTGAACCCTGTTTGTCTACCTGATGACGGGAACATATTCCAGTTCCCGAAACGTCGTTAGTACTGACCATGGTCATATAGTTAGGTCTGGCAACGCTTATCTTTCGCAATGCTTGGCCGCGTGCACTTAGTGAAGCTCGCGGCGGCTTGCGAACTACGAGCGCTAGTAGTAGGTTGACCCATCGTCTGTATTAGGCGTATTTTAGCGGTTGAATTGGTAGCGGTACCTGTAAACAGAGCATTTTAGCGCTCCTGTTTACAAGGGTGTTTGCAAACATGCTGCAACCAGGCTGAGGGTGTTTGCACGTTTCTGGCAACCGAGGCAGGAGGACGGTTACAGGGTTTGTTCACAGGATGTTTACCTTTACTTTTATTTCCTGTTTTGTTTC
>PNEQ01081121.1:0-28486 GCA_003012365.1 Medauroidea extradentata
ATATATATATATATATATATATATATATATATATATATATATATATATATATATATATATATATATATAGATGGAGGCACGTATTTCTGAAAATTCCAGAATTTCAAATGGGAGAATTTGAAATCCTGAATACAGATTTGGCCTGCTGTATTCATTTTCGGTTATGTCCTTCAATAATATATTATTATGTGAGATGCTTATTCTGAGTAACACCGCTTTCTAGAAGTTATTTGTTTCAGTTAAACACAGATATCTGGTTAAATACGCATTCTTATAAGCTGCATATTATATTCTTCACAAGAATTAAATTAACACCGAAATAAAACATTTTAGAAACGAAATTGATCTACAAATAAAACAACCAAAAATTGTCCCTACTTATTGCACTTTAAATTTCGTTACTTAAACTCATTATTTTACTTCAGATGAAAGAAAATATTGATCCATCTGTCAAATATAACGAAAATACTATATGGTTAGACCGCGCACCGTCTCGAGGATCTGAACTTCAATTTGAACACCCTGGCACTAGGGGAGTAGGCATCACGCACAGCGCTGAATGTAGTGCGGTTGCAGCAGTACGAAGGCAAGGTGGCACGTTGTACATCATTGAGAAAAATTGGCCGTGGTATCTTCCCTTCCTACCACACTTAGCCAAATCGAGCACATATGTCAGGACGGTGTTTTCATGTGAGACGTATGAGGTCGCGTGTCTGTAACTTCCGGTCGTGCAGAGCAATCCACCACGTCACTACTGCACGCACATCCACCAGTATCGTAAGTTTTCGAAGCTAGGTAGCTCTTCTGCTTGCTCTGCACAGGAAAATTCGTAATTTTGTAACTGTACCAAACACTGGCCAACTCTTACACCTTACAATACTTTTCCGTTCCTTAGTTTTCGTACAAGCGCATTCCAGAGTTACGATTTGACTATTTTACCTACTTACCTAAAGTTTAACTATTCAAACGATACGAATGCAGTAATTTAGAGTGAAAGTAAATGAATTAAGCTATATTAATGGCACCTTTCTAATTCCACGTAAAAACTGTTTGCACTGAAAAAAATTTGAAAGTACCTACATTTTTGCATATTTCTATTTATAAAAATAATCTTTGTGTGAAATAACAAAGTTGTCAGCCTGTAGCTTAATACATTTACTTTCACATTAAATTATTTCATCCGTATAATTAGTAGTGTTTACTTTGAATAAGTAGCGAAAATAGTCAAATCGCTATTTTGGCATGCTTTGTATGAAAACTATTGATAGTAAATGTATTTAATTTGTGGGACATTTCTGTAAACTTAATGAGGAGGACTTGGGCATTGTTTGGTACAATTATAACACTAGCAATACTGTATTTCGGTGCAAATCGCCCTTCTGTACACAAGTGTTTTGACGGGATTGTGTTGCATTATCGTCATAGGCCATTTCGTAAGTTTCGAAAATATAACGAAAAATCCGGTCGTAGCTTTTGAGACATTAATAACGAAGAGTTTTAGCAGTACCTTTATTCACTGTCACACATTAACTAGACATACTGCTTGTAAACTAGTAGCTCACAGCATTCGGCCAAAATGATATCATGTAAGGGCGCGTACACATGTGGCGAGCCGAGCTGTTCGCGAACCGCTCGTGTGCTGCATGCTCGCCAGTTTGTATGCTGTTCCGAGGGAAATATGAGCGCCCTACGAGCCGTTTGCGAGGAGCAGAAAGAAGTGTTCTTTTTGGTCAAACACAGAGGTATTCACAGCGCTAATGTGAACGCGCTTGCTGCAGGTTCATGTGTTTAGACCATTGACGACCAACTCTATGATCGCGGACCAAACTGTAACCCGCCACTGCATTTTGAATGACCCGCCAAAAGCTGAAGCATTTGCAGTATACTTAAAAATTATTTACAGTGACAATAATAATATTTGTAATTATTAATTTGTGTATTTGGCAATGCTCTTTTTCTAAATACTGTGGAGACAATGCTCGAACTTCAGAGGATAAATTTTATAAAATAGCTCTCTGTTACAATACTATAAGATATTACGTAAACGTTCAGCTAGTAAAAAGTAATCAATGTGAAAGTTTCTTATCGTGGCCCGTGACACGATTAGGTTCAATATTATGGCCATGGTTTAGACAATGTTCGCGAACATTCCATGCTATCAGCAGACTATCATTACGCTCATTAAAGACTCCTTGTTGGCTCGCTGTACAACAGATAGCTCGAAGTTCATTGAAACTAAACTTTGAGTACACGACCTTGGAAACGAATTTCTGAGACGTGTTGAATTTATTTACTATTTTTGCATACGTAATACTAATATAAAAAAGCAGGACTATTCATGATCAGACTTCGATAACAAAACTACAATAATGTATGTCATCAGCCTAACAAAACGTTCTACTAACGTAGGTGACGGAAAATCGTCAAAGTAGAACTTTAACTATGACGTTTGCTGTAATTTTACACCAGTATTTTTATGTTATTTCACAAATAATTTATTTATAAATAAAGCATCTAGCGGATAGTTTTACAAATACTATTTACCGTAATTTTAGTATTTTTACGGTGTAGTTGAATTACGCTTCATCTAGTCACGTGTAAAACCACATGGTGCATATGCCCAGCCTGTTTCTCCGGAAGGTTTAGTTACGTAACGACTGCACCGTAAACCAGCTGGACGGAACAGCGAGCGTGTTGTTCCCCCACACTTTCCCTTCCGCGCCGAGATCCCGCTATTAGCGATGTTTCCTTCTAGGTGCAACCGGCACCACCTCGTGCAACCGCAATTGTGAGGCGCTTGCTGTCGGCGACTGAGGAAACTCGCTTTCATCGCGGCTAATATCATTGAAGGACGCTACCATCACTATAGTAGAGCTATCGCTGAGATGTAAGAAGTTAGACACAACTCGGAACAGTGTGTTTGTGTGAGTGCAGCACTGCGCCAAGGGTTATGTTCTCGGCTCATCTAGTGCGGTGTCACCTCTACCGTAAGACACTGAAATTGCGTGCAATGATGTCGTAGAACACTCGCCTGACTGACACTTTCAGTTGCGATCCCATCTTATTATTGGCGGAAAGTTTTTTTAAAAAAGTCCAATGCACCTTTCTATCGTACTTCCACTCAAATCCCTTGAGTAGTTGTTTCGATATAACAGATTGAAAAAGCCGTTTTTAGCCTTTTGAGAGGCTTCGAAATGATCTTTCTAACTAAAGTGATGTTTAGAATCCACCCATTCCAACATTGTTTGAAGTATTTGTTCTTTTCGTAAATGCATACATCACAAACACTTTCAGAAGGTTTCTTTTAAAAAAAATAGATTTCTGCTAGCACGCCGCAACGCTGTTTACATGGCAGGCAGACGGCCGCCTTAAGCTACACAAATTAACTAGCGGACTAAAAAAAGTAAAGCCAGATACGTTATACCCTGTTTCACATAACTTACAAATTTTATACTTCTGAGGGGTAACGATATTTTAAATGTTGTAGATGTTTTATGCTATGTCAGTCGACATTTTTAGTTCTAAAATGAATATGTGATAGCCATTTGACCATCTGTACTGTAAATTTGGTCTTGCATTGTGACATATATTTAAAAAAATATTTACAGTTAATTCCCATAAATAGCTGTAAAATTTTACTGAAGTTATTCGAAACAGAGTACGGGGCACACCTACCCTACTTATGATACTAAGGCTTCGAACTTCAGTACTAAAAATATGTTAATAATTTGAATTGTGCTCCTATATGTGATACGTTGGTCATTTATTACCGAAACTACACATGCCTGTTCTCTGTTGGTGACCTAGTAAACTCAATGTACAGAGCCTTCCCAACTTTGTGAAGTGGTTTATCACGATATTACGGCATATGTCGATGGTCGGTTTATTCTGTATGTTTTGTATACTGAATAAATAATTCTAAATAAGTCAATTAGTCAATATTTAAGCATGAATCTATAATATTACGTAGTTTAGTTTCTAATCTCATCTACATAAGAAAATTACTTAGTTGGCATGAATGTGAAGAAAATGGGCACGCTAGACTATCCCTATGAGAACAGAAATCACTGCTCAGTTGTTAGTTATCCAACAAATCCGTAGGGTCAAGAGACATATTACGTACGAGCTCATTGACAGTTTGCTTTGACTCAAGATTTAAAGCGTCTACTACTAGGTAGCATTATCTGTTTGAATTTTTCTGCAACTTCTACTGTAGTTTCAGTGATGTACCAAATGATAACAGAAAAACTGTAAAATTCTATTCGTCATGAACTGGGCTTAAATACGTTGCCTAACAGTGTGATGTAGGCGTCCCCTATTGCGTTTAGCTTAGAAACACTGTGGCCAGAAATCATCGCTCTGCAGGCAACCTAATCTTGTTCAATGAGTGCAAAAGAATAGGCTCTGTCCTGTTCCGTTGTGCAGTTTAACACCAAAACGTGTTAGTGAACCATCTTCGCTTCGAGACAGTTTTTTTTTCATATGTCTGTGAGGTAAACATCATTGCGATAACTTCAATAAACTCTTCCTTTATAGCCCTACATCAAGCATTTAAATGGACTTAAAAACAAATGTCCTAAATATGGCAAATTGCAGTAAAATACTTGAAAATATCATCACGAAAGCAAAACATTACGTTAATTTTTCTTTGTTTTGAAAGAAATCTGAGAAAGTTTCCTCTTCAGAAAAATATAAAATGCTTAGTAATTCCCCCCCCCTCCCCCATTGTACACTTCAGACCACACACAAACTTAAGGAAAAATGTATTCTGTATTTGGAGAGGTTGTAGTATGGACCAAAACAAGAAAGAAATGTCTGGTAAACATGGTATAGAAACGCATACCTGAAGAGCTATGAACACATCTACAACTGCGTATGGATTTTCAGCTGCCCACACATGTTCGTTATGGAAATTGACAATTACATCTCCAGCCTCATCTGTGAACAGTATCTTCGTTGTGAAATGTTCATTATAACCACATTTTTGCAACAGCTTGAACAAGCAGTACATGATATGGGTGTAGCAACTGTTCTTTCAGGATCGCTCAGACAGATGAGTACCCCGACAGCTGCTGCAATTCTGCGTTCAGTACAAGACTAGGGCTCGACGGTTGCTTCCATTTACCAGGCTATAACATAAGATCATGTCCGCCATTTCTCATGTAGAATGATAGGTGTCCATTGTGCTGATAAGAGCAACGAGAAAACTGATATGTACACTCACGTAAAACAATTATCATCGAAACACACACTTATTCCATTACAACTAGTACAAATGTGCACTGCACTTACACAGTTCACAATGACAACACGAACAGGCGTTTCCTGCCTGCAGCTACAGCGGGAGTACGGTGTCCTCGTATGTGTACTGCAGACTGAAGGTCGTATGTAATATCAAAGA
Source organism: Medauroidea extradentata (assembly GCA_003012365.1). Lineage (NCBI taxonomy): Eukaryota > Metazoa > Arthropoda > Insecta > Phasmatodea > Phasmatidae > Medauroidea > Medauroidea extradentata. Next base: position 5,402 of record PNEQ01081121.1, read on the forward strand.
TCTTTATGTAAGAGATAAGTCGTTCCACTCTCGTGACGTTGAACATGTGCTCACAGCAGCTCTTCATATATGCGTTTCAGACCCCTTGTTTACTGGAAATTTTCTTCTCGTTTTGGTCCATACTATTATCCCTCCAATATGAAATACTTTACTCTTAATATACTGCATAAATGGGAAACGCGCGCGGCCAAGCTTAGGAGCTGTAGTTCGGCTAGTGAAAGTCGAATGAAATTGTTTACATTTACATGCGGAGGCGTGATAAACAATAGGTTTGGTAGTTAGTTGCACTCATATACACAAATACCAGTTCGAATTTTTAGTTCTCACAAGGAACAATCCTTTGTGAACAAACGACAGCCTATGTTCCTTAACATGCATTTTTTAAAATAACATCAGTTATATGTGGTTCGGAATAAAGTGAGTACTCAAAAAAGCCCTGCTAAAGTTCTATTTTCAGCCAATTCGTATCTTTTCGCGCGTAACGGCTAACGACGGGAAATATCTAACCTCTCTGGACACGTCACTTGATGTTTGCGCATATGAGATTAATTGTGCAGTCGGTATGGATCAAAACAATTTAATAAAAAGTTGATTAATTATGTAAAGTTCAATTATATCGATTTCGGTATTGTTGTATTAAAATAGGAAAACACACGGAACTGAATTTCTTATTTTTGCTGCCACCCATACAAGCAATAAGGGGACTATAGTTAATGTTGAATTATATGCAGTAACGGCTAGTGATATTTTTCAACGGTTAAATATTTAGTGCTCACTTCATCCCGAATGACCTATAACTGTAAGGGAGGTTTTATTAGTCTGTCAGCACAACCAGTCAAACTTGCATATCCCAACTAGTGACTTCTTGGCGACACATTATTAAGACTTATCTCGAACATACAAATAGATCACAAAGGTCTCAATCACGGATAAAAATTCACACACGATTCATTCCGTTTCATATGCAAACGTGTCGTCACCGCAGCACATGCTCAGTGATAGAAATGACCGTTGGTCTACACGCGTTCATCGCTTTGGGCCGGTCCCCAGACTTTAAGCATGTGGGAATCGTGCAGGACAATGCCAGTTGTCGGCGCATCTTCTCGGGGATACCCTGTTCTCCCGCCCTCTTCAATCCGGCGTCACCCATATAGGACCACACAGGTCCTCGGGGCAAGCAGATGCCAACGTCCGCCCAGTCGCAAGCCTGCATCCGGGGGTGCGATGCCGGGCCCTTTGGTATCCTCCTCGAAGATAGCTTTTTTTTATTTACTGAAATACAGAGCGATGGAACCTGATTAATTTTTAATTTCAATGTGTTATCACGGGGTCAATATAAATATTCTCGTTTCCGGCGAGAGCAAAATTTTACAATATTCATACAATAGCGTCTGCTGGCTATAAATAAAATTGTGAATTTGGCTACCGGCGGTTAAAAATGTTAAAATGTGGAACAGAATCGCGCGTCTAATTAAAAAAAAAAATTGAAAATCTTTACTTACATTATTGCTTGCTGTTGTAATTGTTGTGTTATTTGTAGGCAATGTTTATTTTCTTCTTTCCTTGTGTTCACTTATTAACATGTATTTTATTTTTAACTTTGTAAATTATTTACATAGTCTGTTTAGTTTTAGTTATGTTTATTACTGGATGTTGAATGTTCTATGATTATTCTCTTGTTTTGAGTTTATTCAAAGTATGATTAGTGTGTCACTGCCATAACAATAATATAACCCATTTCAAGATCCCCACCTACAGCTATGCTCAAGGGGATTAGTGTTACTGTTGTAACTCTGTAATACAATTAACAATAAAAAAAAATTGCAAAGGAAATAACGCATTGCATGGCGTATGCGCCATGCAGAGTACTTGGCTTACGCAAATGTTTTTCAAGGGCAAAATCGGAATTTCGACTTTTCTGCTGTCTTCGAGAAGGGATAGTATTAACATTTAAAACCTTCTTGAAAATAGCACAGCATGCAATATTGACGTGATATAACATAATATGTTTAAGTGACCTGATTACTGTTTAAGAAAACACATGTATCGAACATTCTACTGAATTCTGGTAGATTGCTAATTTAAGTGACACCGTGAGTTTATACAATGTTGATTGTGTATCGCGAATCAACAAAACGAAAAAGTATATAATCCACTGCGAGTTAGCAAAAATATACTGACAGATAATTTGCCTTGAATTCAATATAGGCCACCAGTTGCCAACATTTTACACACATACGCCACATGACGAATTGAAGTTGTCTTTAGAGCAGATAACAACTTAAAATGATACGGCCAAAATATGTTTTTATGCATAGCTTAATTAAAATGCACACCTATTAAAAAATTGAGCGTATGATATCAACGTATGGGCGGAAAATAGTAAAATAATTTCAAATGCATGTTGCATATACCTTAAAAGAAAGTTTTCATTTACAAAATATATTATTAATTTAGCCAGCATTTCGTAAATGTAAGCTACGAAAGGTCAGCCTCCGGTAAAAATGAAGAATAGGTGAACAATATTCAGTAAAATAGAACAATAATTAAAATGGACAGCGAGTAGCAGTAATGTTACTTGGAAACATCTAACAGTGTCTGCTGACGTAAACCTATACAGATCAGAACAAATCTCTATGTATAAAAACTAGCTGTCCCTTCGCGGCTTCGTCCGCGTGTACTATAGAAAAGAGTACCTAACTTTTAATTACGTATTAATTGAGGGTGTTACTACATTCTCTGTATATCTTTAAGCAACAAATACAAACAGCTTTATCCAGTCCACTTCGCTGAGCGTACTTAAATTGCCGAACATTTTTGTTTTCAATTAATCTTTATTTCTCTATAAAATAACTGCCCGGCTGCGGCTTTGCCCGCGTGAAATTATGTAATGTATACAGTAACTCTGAGTAAAATACGTGATGAAGGAATTTAACAGCTAGCGTACTCAATAACAGTGAACTAAAAATTGTCTTATCTCAGTGTAAAGAGCGCGCGTGTCATAGTAATTCCGATCGCGAAGTCTTGCACGAGATACGAACCCGTAATCCCATCATTCTCTTTTTCCGGGAGACTGTACTGCCTTTCACATCCTTAATTTTCGAGTTTCATAAATTCCTGAATTTGATTTGCAGATATTTACATAAGCTACTTTCTTATCAAAAATCATCTCGATATCTCAGTGGGCATAAGCGGTACAGATAATTATTTGAAAACACATTATATTGTTTTAAGAGCTTTCACGGACGAATTTCAAAAATTCTAAAAATCGTTTTAAATATTTACTTAAGCATCATTTTAAAGAAAAAAATCACCTCACTATCTGAAATGATTTAGGAGAAATCACGGATTAATGGAAAACACATTTTACGATTTTTCACCCCCTTAATTTTAGAATTTCGCAAAATCGAAAAATTCACAAATATGCATTTCTTTGGGCAATAATTTGAAGTTAAATAATTTATGATAGCTTTCCCAGTTAATGCGATATCAGGGATTCTTTGAAAATACATTTCACCCCTTTTCATCCCTTTAATTATGAATTTCGAAAACTCCATTCTTATTGGGTGCCTACGGGGCAAGGGGAAGCTTCCCTCAAAATTTCATGGTTCTAGGTCCAGCGGTTTGGGCTGTGCGTTGATGAGTGAGTGAGTGTGTCAGTCAGGACACTTCATTTTATATATTAAGATGAACACTGACTGACTGACTAACATATAAAACTGCAGCCCAAACCACTGAACCTAGAATCGTGAAATATTTTGTATGGGTTCCCTTCAGGTCGTAGGCGAGCACTAGGGCGGGATTTTTCGAAATTCGACCTCTAAGGGGGTGAAAAGAATGAACTGTATTTCCGAAGAAACATCGACGGAGCTCGAACTCGATGGCCTATCAACGCGATTTTTACTTTAATAAGGACACATGTAAAAATGCATAATATCCAATATTGGGATTTTTCGAAATTCAATATTAAAGGGGGTGAAATGACCTTAAATGTGTTTCCGATTAACTATCGATATCTGTCGAATCCTTCGGGATAGAGAGTTGGTACTCACTTCAATATGTTGCTTGCATAAATACCCAGAACGTAGTTTAAGGATTTTTTTTTTTAAATTCGATCCCCAAGCAGTAAAAAGGGGCAAAATGGGTTTTTTCATTAATAGTCTATATCATTGAAACCCAATTGACTATCGTCGTGATTTTTACTTCGATTAGTTAGGTATATAAATGTTTATGGTAAGACTCCAAGATGTTTCGAAATTAATTAATTAAAGGGGTGAAAATACGTAAAATGTGTTTTCGATTATTCCTCCATATATATATATATATATATATATATATATATATATATATATATATATATATATATCGAACCAATCGAGATATCGAAGTACTCTTTGCTTTAGATTGATGCTTTTGTAAATATCTCAAATACCGTTTAAATATATTTTCCGAATTCGGCCCCAAAGAAGTTAAAAAAAAAAAAAAAAATGTGTACAACATGTTTTCGATTCACAATCGATATACATCGATACCATGGATTTTTATATAGCGATGTGATTTTTGTTTAAGACTGATACTTACTCAAATACCTGAAAAGTAACGGGTGAAAAGTGATAAAATGTGCTTTTGATTAATCGTCGATATTTCTTGAACCCAACAGGCAATTGTCGTGATTTTCACATAAAAGAGACACCAGTTAAGAAGTCTAAAATGTGATACAATGGTATTTATAAATTCAGTCTCTTGTATCGAACCCATCGAGATATTCAGTTCATTTTTGCTCACGATGATGACTCCGTAAATGGCCGTAAAAAGGTTTTAAGAATTTTCAAAATTCCAACTCTCAGTACTGTACAGGAGCGATATGTGATTTTTAATGAATGATCGATTTTACTTTGACTGAAAGAGCCATCGTCGTGAATTTCACTTGACTTTGATACTTGAACAAATATTTACGGTGTGAAAATAAGATTTTTTGTAATTGGATACCTGAAGGGGTTAAAAAGGCATAAAATTTGTTTTCTATCAGCCGATGATACTTATCTAACCAGTAGAGCTATTGATGTGGTATTCGCGTCAGAATGATGCTTACGTCAGTACCTAAAAAAATTATGCTATTTATTTTATTTTATTAGACAACTTAATTAAACAGATAACTTCGTTTGTGAACTTTCAAGGCAGACGATACGAAAAGCAAGTACGATCAGAGAGAAATAAATTGAACAGGAGTTTCATTCTGCAGCTCTACCGAGACGCGGTGTTGTAAAACCTCTATGAGCCCAGGAAATTAATACTTCATTTTTAAAAGTAGTTTTCGGGAGGTTCTGGGCTAAAATTCCTTTAAAAAGCTGTGCAAACGTGTAAGACTGACAAAAAAAATTGCAAGGCAGATGAAATTAGTGTAATTTGGATGAAATCGTTCAAAAGTGACGAAAATGGATTATGCAGTCCACTATCTACTGAAGTTCCTTGACAGCATCAGCCCACATATACCATCTCACTAACCTCAAGGATGGGGCACCAAATACGTTTGTATTTGAGTGAAACGTTATCCGGCAAAATTCCGTAAGAGTGCGTGGTAGATAAATAAACGCTGAAAACATCAATGGATTTCTACACTTTCTTTGAAGTCAAGCTGGATAAAATACTCAATGAGAATCCTAGATAATGGTATTTGCCAACTTTGTGAGTAAATATTTGACCAAAATTACAAATTCGTTACGCGTGATCTCTTGCGCCGCAGTTAAATGCATGAGGTTCCTGCCTCAGAGAATGTGCCTCAAAAGTTCGTAACACTGGAAACAATTTTGTTTAAAAGGTTGGGTAAAACTTGTCTAGGATTGCTGTTGTTTAATATCCGCAAATTGACTTCAAGAAACCTACAGTTATAGACTAATGCTTTTAGCGTTGAATTATGTACCACGCCCTCTTAATGCCACTCAACTTCAAGTGAAAGCTTTATATATATATATATATATATATATATATATATATATATATATATATATATATATATAACGTTATTGGGGACACCATCACCAATGGTTGTGCTCGAGGAAATTCAGTCTTAATATACACGTAAACTACGTATTACATTCGCGTACCCACTTACATTATACAGTCTATAATTACACCACCACGTCAACTTTGTTGTGACTATAAATAAGGCCCAGGATGAAGTCGCTGTTAATGGCAAGGGCAAAGTTACGACTGCTTTTCGCGTGGACAGCTACTTATCCTGCTGCAGAGTTAGCTCAACTGGCAGTTTTGTCATTCTAACGCTTGATGAGTGAACTACCTATCGGGTGTACAAAGAGGTGCCTATAATAATACACGCGAGCAAAGCCGCGGGCGTACTGCTAGTATTGTATAAAATGACAAAATAGAAACTTATCTGTCATTACGGGATTCTTTCCACAAACTGAATACTTCTTCCTCACTTTAGGATAAAAACCTCTGTTTCCAATATAGATTTTAAAAATAAATAACAAATTTAAAACGTTCCACTTTGATCACATTGTGATTGGATGAAGGGTAAGCCTAAACGTTGCTCCCACAACGGAGAAAAAGTGTCAAATATAGCACAAGAAAGCATTCTTACGTCATACCTGCAGGTGATTATTAATATTTTTGCTTCTACACAAATAAGTTTATCAGGGCTAATAAAACTTCGTGCTGTGAAGAAACCATTGTTACTACTGTTGCCTTCATGCCACAAATCGAAACGGCTTTGCTACAGTTCCATATGGGACTATGCGTGATGCGCAAAACATCTTGCAGTAAAGCAACATTTGCAGTAAAAGTGTCAAACTATTTACTTACACACAATCTGTGTTTTTTAAAGTTATAACCTAAACTTATACATTAATCCACGCCAAAAACTTTAACAAACTAACACATGTAGCTTTGTAATTAAAACTATTACATTACATATCCACACATTGACATTAAATTTGTAGAAAAATGACATTTCCACCATGGACTATTTTCATTGACATTAAATTTGTAGAAAAATGACATTTCCACCATGGACTATTTTGTGGCAATAACTTTCTGTAACTGATGTAATATAATTCAGAGCAAGTTTTTGGTTGGAGCAAATCTGAAGAGAGAAATTTACGATTGAAAACTGAAATAAAATAGCAAAATAACGAAAAGTAAGCAAAATTAATTATTAATTTTCAGGTGCAGTTTAATAACATCAAGATCTACAATATGTGAAAAATTTCTTTCGAATACAGCTCACCTTTAGTAGGTAATGGGGTTGGTCAAGTCGTTTTTTTTTTTTGCATGTATCTTTTTACCATTGCATTATTTGGATACAGTTTGTAGCAAGAGGCCTCAATTAACATAAACGGCCACCTTGTTGCAACGCCCTCAAGATAAAGGTTTTCGAAAAGAAAATGTGGAGCCTCACAGGTAGGCAACACGCGATATACAGCAGGTTTGAACCCCATTATCTAATGAAGGTGAAATGTATTGCAAACATTTATCACAGATTGTAGGTCTTGTTATTACTAAATCGCACCGGGAAATTAATTAGTTACCCCTCCTTACTTTTGTTTATTTTAACAGACACTGTTTTTAACGTTAATTTGCAATTTTCCTTAAAACTTGTACCATATAATTTTACCTCATTTTTACAAGGAATCATCTTCATCTCGCAAAGTTTGTAACATAGTTTCATGAACATCTTGTGTGTGTGTGTTTGTAATACATATATATATAATGTGTGTGTGTGTTTCCGAATTTGTAACAGTGTTATCTTTCTTCTGATTTTACATAATAGAAGAAACAAGAGCGTGACGATACGTCAACTGGGGTACTGTGACAATCTATGAAGAAAAGAGACTCGAAACCGATCAGATGATGTTTGTGGTAAATTTACGGAAATATAGCTGACAGTCCAAATCAACTTCAGAGGACGTTAATACACGCACGCTACTTGTTTAATATTCTAAATTAAGTACATGCCTCATTTCATTTTGATGGTAATGGAATGTACGTAGCGTTACAAGCATATTTGTTGCGCTTCTACCACCATTACCACAGGCTAACTATTCACAATAACATAGCACGTTTGAAACCCTGGTCACTTTTTTCCTTCCGGCCATGAGTATTGTTCCGCCACTCACTAACATAAACACTGAAGTGTAAGTTGTGAATGCAGTGTATAGATTTCACCAAACTCAAAAGTTAACACCTTCGATCAACACAACAAAGTAGATATTTTTAAAAAGATAATTCTTGGCAAGACAGTTTTCAAAAGTCTTCACTTTACAGTAACCGACCTGGCTTAGATAATACGGCACACTGCAGGGCAGGATCAGACAGGAGATAAGTAACGTATGAGATGAGGAGAGTGAAGCTTTTGTATTTCATATCGGACACAAACATATGCTTATTAATATGTTATTTTTAAATATCTATGCAAGAGATTAAAACTAGTGTTTAAGTGGTCACAACATTTCGGTCTATCAAAGGAATTACAAAGAAACTCCCACCTACTTGAATGAATATTCAAACTCCCCGATCCTCCTGTTTTCACCGGGACTGTCATGATTGCTAGGAATGGGCCATTTCTAGAGCTGCGTTGTCCAGTAACAGCTTGCCGAATAGTACCGGTCCCCGTAAGCGATCACTGTTAAAAATCGCTTGGCCGAGGAAAATACTAGCATCGGAAAACTTTTGGTAATGGTGAAGCTGTGTTCATTACTTACACTGTAATGTTTATATTGACAGAATTCACACATACACACACAAGGAAGAAAATGAGAAAATGACGACTACCTCCTGCCATCCACTCCAACAGTGCCTTCTATCCTAAAGAACTACGAAACTTCGGTAGTAGTAAATCATCTTTGGTCGAAGCTCCTGCAGAAAAATACTACGCATTCTGGTTGGTTTGTTGTTATTTTTCACTCCTGCTCGGCGTCACGGAAACGTGAGAAACGATTCGCAAACATAACTCAAGCTTGTTGTACATCGACTTTATAATTATTTATTAAACTGAGCGTACGCCTTGCATCGCCCTCAAGCTACTTATTAAATTCAACTGTAAAAGTTTTTCTAACGTCTCAACAACCCATCCACAAACAAATAAAATTATTTAAAATAGGTTTTAATTTTTATGAACGTGGCGAAAATTGTCATTAATTGCACAAACCTACTAATGCTTGCAGGCGCTATTTGCGGTAATATTTTCGTACGATAAAAGCGTATATTCCCTAAATGTTTTACATAGAGGCACGCCAAGGAAAAATTTCTTTATACTGTCTGTATTTATCCTAAGTGAAAACTTACCTACATAACAAACTTCAACTACATAACAGTCTTGACCTACGTATTACGTAACTGGGGTACACATATTTGCAGTGTGTGAGGGGTTGGATATATTTTATTACTGTCCTAATGCAGTAATACCACGGCACAGATATTGTATCTCAACGTCGTATGCGCCAGTCACGAAGGGCGTAGAGTAAGATAACTGCCGAGGACCGTGAACGTTACTGAGGCCCAGATACTCATGTTTGCCAACTTGGCCCGCGTCCTTGTATCGCGAGGAAAATAAGAAGCATAATGAGGGCCGGTAAGGAGAAGGTAGAAACAAAATAGCGAGGATACTGGGGTGGAAAGGAAGAGGAGGATGAAACAATAATTGTCGCTGGTGTCCAGCGAACAGGAAGAAAACAAACCGGCCACGCCTGGCGGTAGACCAGCAGCAGGAAGTTTTCCAGCCGGCTCCCAAGTAGAGCGACAACCGAGAAAGCTAAGCTTTGGGCAAGGGGACAGGGAGGGGAATGCCTGAGCGACGTTATGCTTTCGCTTGCATCACCGCAGCACTTTCACCGCATCGTAACAACCTGGTGTAATACCGCGCACTACTGCCAAATAAACTGCGCGCATTCTCAATACGGCCTGGCAGTATGCCCTCCGTGCGTGCCGCACATCTGTTGGACCTGGTTCCCAATTGAGCACTTTAAAAGATGGAGGGTGCACTGCCATCTTTAATTTATATAATTTTTCCCACTGCAAGCACTCCTGAAAGCATATCAACATTTTTTTTACATCTAATGCTCTAAATGTAAGTCTACTAAACCCTTATACAATGTTAGATAGTAAATTACTTCCAGTTCCGTATTATCTAACAGTGAAAAAATATGTAATAGATTACAATTTAGATCATAAAATATCAAATCAATGTGAATTCGCCTTCAGGGATGCTTGTAGCGGAGAAAAATGCTGTAAATTAACGATTACAGTGCACCCCCTCCATTAACAGTTTATTATTTCCATTCTCTGCCTTAAACAGAAACTAAAGCTACTGTACATCTGATATTGATACCCAAATGTCGCCGACACAAGTACAGCCGCGGTGGTCGCGTGGATAGCACACTGACATCTCAACATGGGGAACCAGTTTCATTATCCAGTGAGAATAAACCTGGATTTTCACGTGAGGTGAGCCGGGTTGCTTAGGTTAAGGGGTATTGATCCCTACCACCTTGCATTTATCTGTTTCTTCCTGATAACTTCTGTACCAGTCGATGTATCAAAATGTTTGCCACGACAAGGCATAGATACAAACTTAATCGATTTTCTGTAATTGCTGGAACCATAATATATTTATTATTTGGCAACGGGAAACAGCTGAAAAGGAAAAATTGCTTTATTTACGGGAGCGACTACACAGGCCGCAACGTTAACAGAAACAATGCCATATGGATTACAAAAAGTGAATGAAACAATAAACTATGCCGTGTCAGCGTGAAAAAAGTAAAACAATGAGTATATTCCCTGATTTATAAGAAAAACCGTAAAACCGATCTGACAGGGATCAATCCCCCTTAAGGACATGAGCCATCATTTCTACTGCGTTTACGACAGTTATTATTTTAATCTTAAATGAAAGTAGATATCGAAAAACTGTTTCACAGTTTTCTTAAAAATAGTGCATGCTATGTTAACAATTTTTTTAAAGACAAAATACAAAATGGCTTCAGCTAATTATGCAATTAAGTAAATTACATCAATGAACAAATTAGATAACTTTTTATCTGAAAAAAAAATTAGACTAGATAATAAAAACAATTGTTAACAAAATTGTACAACAGCTTTTCTATATCTGTTCTCGTGCACTCGTTTAGGAGTAAAAAAATAACTGCCGTGAAAGCATAAGAAATGATGAATAATGGCCTTAAATCAATGCATTCCGTGCACATCCTTCAAGGGTTAAATTGTCCAAGGTCATCTCATAAACCAAGTAAGTCATTAAGTAGAGGTCCAGCCTTGAACTCTGTCAGCGTGTGTGTTTGACAAAACAACTGAGGTGGCCGTCTGCCAGGGGGCCCAATTTATGAAACTGTCGAAATGATTTCGCTAGAGGAATGGTGTCATTCCGGTATCAGAATAAAACAAAATGTTATTTTTTGAACACTCGTTACCGGCGTTATAACCGGAATCTTGACGCGGAGTGTCGAAACAAATCCGCCTACCAAGCAGATGGCGTAATGTCAATTGCGATAGAGAAACGGGTCTTGTGTTAAGTAGGTTCATGGTAGTTGAAACAAGAAAATGGATGCTTCATTGTGGCTCCCATCTTCATGTTTTAACTTAAAGGCTAGTCTGTAGTATTTTGTTTCGTCGAAAACAGTATCCAAAGTCAAAGAATTCGTAACAGTAAATAGAAACTACATATTAAAATGTATTTAAGAAAGATTTTACATAATAAAATATACACGTGGAAGGTGCAATAAAATTAAAAATGCAGGATACTTTAATATTTTATATAATGTTTTCTAACATTGTTCTGTACATATTATTTACTTGGAAGATGGAATTCAAGAAAACCTCGGTTTCACGAAATCGGAAATATACTTTTGTGTCAAATTATAAGTCTAATTGTAATATCTACGATTAAACTTTATACGTATAAAAGTATTGCGATAACATTTATTTGCAAAGTAAAAAAAACATATTATTTTATTAATTACAAATGGCAGTTCGATTTATAAATATAAGTAACGCATTCGATGATTTAACCACGACTCTAACCTAAATAAAATAGTAGAATTTTAAATAATACGTACCACATTTGTTCCAAACTTTTATATATTCTTAAGTAATTACACTATCCACTGATCGGCAGCTCAGCAGTGATGTCACACAACAAAATGCAAAGATTCCACACCATACTATCGGTAGGTATCGTTTTCTCTTGTCTCGACAGTAACCAAATAGATTTCTCCACATTCCGACACTCGCTAACATTCCCTAAATTATTCCGATTGTTTCAAAAACTGGCCCCAAAGTCATCGTGCGGTGTTCAAAGATTTTGCCATGATCATATAATTCGAAAACCACTCAACGCGCATGAATGTTGTCTGCTTAGGAATAGCATATTATTAGTAATTATAATTAATGCTTATATATTTATTATTTATTTAATATTACATAAAATAGATTAAATATATTATAATAAATAATTTATGTTAATATACTTATCTATTTTATAATATATTAAGTAGATGATAGATATTATAATAAATAATTTATATAAATATACTATTCTATTTTATAACAATACATTAAATAGATCATAGATCTAAGATATAAAATTTTATATTCAAAACACCCCCACTTTTTCATTTAAAAAGTGAAAGAAATAAATAAATAAATAAAATAAACACACAATGTTGTAGTGGCCGAAAGTGGCAAACATGGGTGTTTTTACGGCCCTTTTTAGGTATTAAAATCTTGGTACAGAATATTTTTATTTAAAGTTATTGGCGTGTACAATACACCTTTGTCGTTAATACATATTACGTCATAAAATGATGGGTAGCCATTGAATATCTCATAGAGGCGAGTTTTCGGTGAGAAGACTGCACGCCAGATTGGCAACTTGCGTCTAAGAGACCAGGCTGAGGCGTAACGCGCATGGTGTGCCATTATACCCCTTTTGAATTTCTAGATCTCAGATGCGCAAAATACGTCCACCAGGCGGCCACCATAACTCCTTCTTTCCTTTCTACGGCGCAGCTTAAGTGTGTTCAAGTGCGATAAAGTCATAATTTTATATTTACATTAAATAGTGTTTGTTTTGTAGACGATACTTGTGAGTGCAGTTTCCTCGTACGAAAAAAAATGTATCTCTCATAGTTTTCTCATAACGGAGCGTCAAAGTAAAAATTTGTTTGTTATGCTGCCATGCAAATAGCAAAAACTAATTTATCTATTTAAATTAAATAATTCACTGTGAACTAACATCCCATTAGTTCTGTAATAAAACATCTTAAAACCCACAACTTAACATTTTGAAATTTCTAAAAATATCGCAAAAATACAGAAAAAAATTGCAAATTCAACATTTTTTTTAAATATAAAAATAGTTCATGGGATATGTTTTAAAGCTTCTATTACGTAGCCCATGGTATGTTATTTCACCGTGAATTATTTCACTTATGTAAGTCAATTGCTTTTCGCTATTTGCATGGCAGCAGAATATGCAAATTTTGACTTTGACACACAGTTATGAGAAAACTATGAGAGCAAAAATTCTTTTGTGGGAGGAAACTGTACTCAAAGGCATCGTCTATAAAACTAACACTATTTCATAGAAATATAAAATTATGATTTTAACTTACTTGAACACCATTAAGGCGCGCTCGTATTACATTTCTATCATGGGGGATTTTAGAATTACAACCACGCAATGATTAGCCTATATATACAGTACGGATATTCAGGCCATGCTCGCTTGTTTGTGTATGTATGTATATACACACACACACACATATATATATGTATGTATATATATATATATATATATATATATATATATATATATATATATATATATATATATATATATATATATATATATATTAGCGATATTAACTTTTACGCTTAAACAAAAACAGCTATCAAAAAACTGTTTGTCAGTTTTGTTTGAAATCGTCTTCTCCATGTTGGCTGATTTTCAAGGCAGTACATACAATGGTTTTAGCTAAGTATGAAATTAATGACATTCTGGTTGTATTTTTAGTTGAAACCTTGTTTGAAAAAAAAATAGCTATTACGGCAAAAAACAACTTCAATCTCATACTGCCAAACAGATTTTTGTATCTTTAAGCTTAATAATATAACTATCGCAAAAACAGTAGAAACGAAAGAACATTTCCTTAACGGAATAAATAACAGGAATAATAATATGTATTTAAACGGCTGCCATTGTGTTGATAAAAAAACACGAGATTTCTGTTTTAAATTTAGAACAGACGAGCTATCATAAAGAAAATGTACGATACTCGGCATTATAAACTGTGGCCGCCTGCCACAATTCTGCTTATCATGGTGAAGTAAAAAAATCAACAGCTTTGTTTCGTGCCACTGCGCATGCGCGCTTACAGAATCTGCGATGATAACTCGGACGTGATGTATCTCCGAAATGCGCAGCTGCCGTGTTAGATTTTACTCGACGTTGTCGTGACGTGCCACTGATACAGCTCTGCGAAGAAAGAATTGGGTGAATGGAGAATTCGATAGCACCAGCACACTAGTACATTGTGTGGGGAAGCAACAGAACATACAAATGAATAATATTTACAATAAAATAAACTTGAACATAAAACGCGAAAGGACAACAGGGCTTGAACGACACATTTGGTTTAGATCAGTATTTTCGCATTTTCTTAGTAGATACTGAGGTCACAGAGTAACAAATTAAAAAGTAAAACAAAGTATTTAAAAACAAGCCATTAAAAAATGTGAACTAAAAAGTAAACTATAAATTTAAGTTACGTTTGTCATATATGTATACTATATATAGTAGGTACCGTATATTATAGGTTTAGAATAACCCCTCTCTTGGTAAGTCATCATCATAGGCTACATAGAGAGGTAAATTCTAGATAAATATAAATCTTTTCAAAATACGGAACATATATCCATTTTAAAAACTTGAAGCGCTATGAAACTTAAATTAAATTTTTACTGTTTAGTTCGCATTTTAAAAAACTTGCTTATTTTACTTTCAATTTATTTTTTGCAATTTAGTCTTAAATCTTTGGAACTTATTTATTGATTTGTTGGAGTGCTTTACATACCCACTGGTTTGCTTGTTCATAGTAACTTCGTGTGTATTCCATGCCTTTGACGAAAGGTTTATTAACATTTTTTCTTGATTATTGGTTTTTCGTTGGGTAGATGTTTAATTTTTTTTTAATTTTATTTTTATTCATATTGTTCCCACTACACTGGAATACATTTTGTACCGCCCTCTAGACATTCCGGAATAGGAAGGTAAGGCGTTTAATGAAACGGGGTTCGCCCGGTGCCCGGAAGTTGGTACGTTAGCGACAGTGCATGTTTTCTCACCGCCCTGCCATTTAGCTTTTCAGTTTGTACCCCACCTAAAAAAAGATTGTAAAACCATAATTTTTTACTTTTTAGTTAAATTTTTAATAATATAATATATTTATAATATAATACCATTATATTGCATTGTCACTGAACTTGCAGAAGTATGCCAAATTTCAGCTCAATCAGCAAGTGGTTGAAAAATGGTTTGCAAATTTTGAATCGGACAACTAACTAGCATACATACGAACGTTGCAAGTTATAGCTTCAATACTTAAAAATGTTAAAATTCAGACCTGTCGGGAAACAGTGAAAGTCATGATTTTTTAACGGAATATATTTTTCTGTTCTTTGTTATCATGTAGACAGTGTAAATAATTATAAACTGAATTAATAATAATTTAACATCAAAACATATGGATAGACAAAGCCGTGGCGCAGACGTGAGAAGGCGCTATTCCTACAACCGTCATGAGAGAGAGAGGCGATAGAAAATTCATCACGGCAGCATTATTGCGCAGACGTTATCCGACAGTACTGATGTCAACAAGTCGCAGGTTCGATTTTCTCGCGTGCGTTTGAAAGTATATACTCCACATTACCACACGCTAGTTTCATTAACCCTAACTAACCGATGAGCGTCCATCCACGATACAATACGGTATGAGATGAACATCGCCGACAGCAACAAAAATATTGATTTCATTTTTTAATTGTAATAATTATGAAACTAAAGTTTAAGTATAATCATTTTAAAAATTTACAATTACAGTATTTAATACGATTAATGCTTGTGGTAATGTATTTCTTACTCTTTGGGGGCAATCGGGTGAATTTTTTCATATACTGAGTGAAACACAGCTCCTATTGCTTCAGCAAGTATCACATTTTCTGGTAAGATGAATGAATACAGAAAAGAGCAATTAGCGCCTGCTGCAAAACCTGTCTGTCGTTCCTGTAAACAATTCAACAGCAATTTTACAGCCGTATAGACTGTGCCAAGAAATATGATATAAAAATTAAGTAGATAATATTCCTGGGTAAAAATTCATTATACGGCGCTTAGTTTACGAGCAAAATGACATGGAGGTGCGAACAACCCACCTTACATTCCCGCTCACTGTTTTTTTTGCACATAATATTATAAATAAGGACCGGGCGACTTTCTACCACAGAGTATTTTCTGCTTAGTTTGTTGGTCTCTAATTCTCGTGGTGGTGCAGTCCGTATATGCGAATTGCCCGTCATTCTGCATATCGTAGTCCATTTTAGCTCAAATTGATTCACAATGGGAAATTAATTACTACCCTGAGGAGAGGGAAGGCAATTTTTTTTTCATCTAATGTAACAACTTCAAGCCGACGAACATGTATGCTACATATCGTCGTACGTTAACATTCTCTCTATAGTCGACCTCGACACCCGCAACTGGAGGTGGACGTGAGAGCCTTGGCACACATTCCTGTCCAGCTGACTTCTTGAGGCCCGGCATTCAAGGTTTTTAAAGCTGTTTAGTTACAACATACCGCGTCCCGTTAATTGCTCGTTCATGCTGTCCACTGGGTGTACACACAAGAAGTTTTGACTATGTACTGGTACTGAGAATAAACTCGCAAAAAAGAGTATTAGAAAGAGCAGGTTTCGGGTAACACAGAAAAACAGAGAAAAAATAAGGTCTGCGAAAGCCTAGGTTATTTGGTTCAAGCTGCAGCGAAAAATAACTTGAAAATAAAATTTAAATAAATCTTTTGAGCTTGAATGCAATCATTTTAAAAGCATTTTATCACTATGTGATGAGCTTCCGCGGTTAATTATTTAGTCTGAGAATATTTACTCATAATTTCTGGCATCAAAGACACTTCCTCTGCGAGGTGTGTGGCAGGCTGACCGCAATACGGCACGAGGATGGACTCACCTGAAACCAAGGACGTCGATGATTTGCGCGTCAACTGCGCAGTTAGCCGGTGCTCGGAGCGGATCGCCGGGAAAGTCAGTCCGCGGGCGAGGCGATGAGGTAGGGCACTAGCAACGAGAGGAAAAGGAACTGAACGAAAGCGACAGCGTCCGGAATGTCGAAACCTGTAGCAAGTGAGGTGGAACACTCTTAGCTCCTCTCTCGGTACGAACCTCGTCGTGCGAACACCGCCCGTCGACTGATATACGTGACGTCCTTCGTCGTAGCTAAACACTTTCCCCCGGGTAGCGTGTATTTGGTCACGTGGTCGCCCCGTGTTGCATCACGGCGACTGGCCAGGCTTGCCTTATCACGCTGCAGACTGCACCACAAGAAGCATGGGTTGGCGGACAGGAAGTGGTTATCCTACAACTGGGAAGCCATACTCACCTCGCTACCGCACTGTCTAATGTACTTCCGTACCGGTACACTTTTTCGATCTATTGTTGCGAGCCACGACTATTGTGGTACAGTGGGTCTGCCAATTGCCCCCCGGCGCGCACTATGAGGCTCACATTTTCCTTGTGACATATCGCGGTAGCCATCTGCACGCCTATCTCGTGTTTCGTAGACTCAGATAACACTAACAGTAGATATAGCAACCTGGAGAATTCTTGTATCTACCTACTGACTGCTCCCCGATGGTGCTTTGACCCGATGCGACATGTTTCTCGCAGCTCCGAGGAAGAGTTGCCGCAAGATTTACGGACTCTTGATTAAGAGTATTATAAAATTAGACTGTGCCACAGGCTGGGAGAGTTTTTGCAGTGAATCTTGTGTGCAGGTGAGTCGTGGTGACAGTAACGGGTTGCGAGCGGAACTCATAGTACTCGGCGGTATTTAGAGCAGACGTGTAGTAGTGTCGTAGAGGGCGTTCTGAATCATCAAGAGGACAATCGGGGTGCTCCAAGTTAAGACAGTGGGTCCACCATTTGAGTGTGTGTAGACAGACAGTTATTAACAGAGAACTCATCAAAGACTTTATTGTTTTGAATTCATAAGTGTTATGTATATAGTATCTCGTTTTATTTACCAGTGACTGGAACTTTGATCGTTAATGACAGTCAAGCATTTTGGTGTAGACAGCTGTAAATAAATTAGGTTTATTTTATTTGATCGAATACCTCTATCCCTTGGCGTACCTTGACCAATTTGTACCACTATGTATAGACCAGTAGAGGCCGGTGTGCACGTGCAGAGCCACTTTTATGCTAGAACATTTCAGCAACATTTTAACACAAGTAAATTGTACATTATTGTTCAATGTAGCTTTCAATTTTATATCCCTGATCACAAACTCATGGCTCTATTGGAGATGGTTGCATTTGCTTACTTGCAGCACTGTAAATTACACAGCTATCTGGACTGTATTCGCTCCTAAATCTTAACTTGCAGAGACAGTTACTCAGTTCCCATCCTTGTAGTAGCACCTACTCGCACTGCTGATTTTTCATACAGTTATTACTTAAGCTATTCTAGGTCTCTAGGCCAACAATCGAAGAACCTGAGGGAACTCTTTCCTATATAAGTGGCAGCTTGCAATGGACGCATTTGATGCACTGCTTCACTTAAAGTTTATCAAAATTACATATTTGTTTCCGTGTGATCAGAAAATATACCACTAATATATTTTTGAATATTTTTATGATTGAATTTTATTGGGCGATGAATTTAACAAAGATACCATAATCAAACCCGGAGACTTGCCCGCTCAAAATCAGAATTTCAATACCAGAGAATGATAACCTGCATTACAATCCACAATACTATCAAATATTTTTTCCTAAGTAAATAAATATTGTATACTGAGGGTACACTAAGGCAGGATATCGTACCCCGAGTACTGGGCGCCCATTGGTATCTGCATGACTTCAAGGATGACGTGGAGTAAGACCCTAAGATGGAGACGTGGCGGAATGAGAAATGCGGGGGAAATGGGAGATCCCGAGGAAACCCGTCAGCCAAGGACAATGTCTGCCACATGTCCCGCACATGAAAAGTCGGGGCCAGTCCGCCGGGGATCGAACCCGAAATCACCTTGATGGAATCCGACTGGTCCGACCACTCGGACGCCGTGGTCCAGGCCCATTAAGTTACTACAGTTTTTCAAACTATAAGAGCTCATTTAACAAGTTAGTGCAAAGCAAGTAAGGCCCGATTCACAGTGCGCAGTCCGCTGTCGGCTGTTAGAGATTAATATGTACCTTAAGATATGTGTATTCACAATACGCAGTCCAGCAGTCTGAGATGGCGAACTTGATCTCTGACTGCTGGACTGCCGACTGCCGAAAAATTCCAACCAATCAGGTGAGGACTTCTGAACCCCCTCCCCCCTTTTAGGGAATGGGCCTCAGTGTACCTTTATCACTGCAGCTTCACCGACTTTCGTACCCATAAGCCATCACTGTCCTATATGTTCGTGACCTCTTGAAAAAAAAAAAAAAAAAAGACAATTGGGTAATAAATATAGACTCCAAACAGCTTTCAAATCAGACAATTCCATAAAAATATGGTTACAAAAATAAAACCAAAGTCAAATAAGTCACAAGCTCAGAACTGTATGTATCAGATCCACTGTGAATGTGGCTGTGAATACATTGGAGAGACTAGCAGACCCCTTTCTACATGCCTAAAAGAACACAAAAATAATGTAAGAAAGGTGAAGTTCAAAAATCTAAACTAGCAGAACATGCCTGGGTATGGCTCTATCCTATTGGCCAGGACAGAACAGGAGGTACAGACATAAAACCCCTTGTTTTCCAGTGCCCATATTCTGTCTGCAGGTGCTCCTTGGATTGCATAATATGCCTGAAGATGGAGACAGATTACTGTCTTTGAAACGTTGTGTTCTGTTTTGTTGTAAGGAAACCATTGTGTTAGTCTGTTTTATCATTTGTTTTACTGTCCACAGTTACTGTGTTATAGGTTTTTGTTCGCTTTCCTCAAGGTGTCTGTGTTTCTGATGTGTCATCTACATCCAGTTTTTTGTTGTTCATTTTGTTTCGTCTGTTTCTTGTAATTATCTTTTGTCTGTTGTTTCGAACTTACTGACGGAATTACTTTTTGTGGAATAATCAGAGTTATTAATTTTTTCCTTGGTTTGTGTTTTGGTGCTTGGGTGATCACTTGTTATTTTCTTGTAAACCACTGACTGAATTCCTTGTGGAATTCTATATGCTTACCTTTGTCTGTCAGTTGCAAACAACGTCCTTCTGTTTGTTTACTTGTCTGTTTGTTTGTGTGTATTCTCTGGTTTTCTGTGACACACCACTTGCTGCAATGAAATATGTCCAAAATACTTCTTTAGTTTGTAACTTGCCCCCATTGTAAGAGTAGTTGAAAAATAACACTTTAAACATAATTCCCAAATGAATTTTTTTTATGTGTGACAATATTTGTTTGGAAGATTTTCGTGATGGTTGGAATCATTTTGAGACCATCTATGCACACACATCATCACAGAACTACCTTATGATGTACCAGAAAACAAGGGGAGATAAATATGTTTATGAATGTACATTTTAAACACATTTTGTGGATTAATTCACAAAATATGACACAAAAGAACCATCTATTTCATATATCCAAGGACTTTCAGGAACAAGAAAAAGAAGAATAACACATGGCAACAAATACAACCTACAAACTGCTTTCAAATCAAGATTTACAGCAGATAAATTTTTTTGACGGGCAACTTGGGGAATATTACCCAAGTGCATCGTAATTTTTTCATGAAATTCAAAATTTATAAAACATTTTATCTTTAGCAATACAAACTTCTTCAGAAAGTAAAATTTATATTACATGTCACTTTTTCTTATATTTTAAATCAATATATATGCACACAAATAAAATTTTATGAACTGTGATTCAAAATTGAATATATTATGTAGATGACAAATTTAGGATATTCTGATGATTTTAAAATAAACACAAAAGCACAAAATAATATCTAACTTAAAAAAAATTAACTGCAGATTAAAAATAATGAACAAAAATCAAATTACTTCTCTCTGACATGATGCATTAGATAATAAGATAACTACTGTAATGGTGGTTCAGGATAAAGTTAGCACTAAAAAAAAGGTCCTTTAAATTATAATTCAGCCAATTCGTAACTTTCCATGAGTAACTGCAAATGATGGGAAATAATCCAACCTCTCTGGACACTTCCCCAGATGTTTGCGCGTGTAAGATAAAGTGTGCAGTCAGTAGGAATTTATGTTGTTTGATAAGAAAAGTTTATTACTTATATAAATTACAAGTATAGTAGATGTATTGAAGGCCAAACAATTGCAAATAACTCAAATATTTTTTAACCAAATGCTTTTAAAAAATTTGACACTGTGTACAGTCATATGATACACAATTTTGGCAAAACTTTTTTTAAAATAATGTACCATTTGCTAGCAAAATATTTTGCTTTATTTTGACCACAAAATATATGATATTTTAGGGGCAAAATTCTAAAAATCAGTTTGATGTATTACAACAGAAAAATTAATATACAAACTATGAAATATAATGTACCAGTTTGGAACACAAACTATACATGTGGGCAATTCCCATGAGTTCTTTTGGGATAGAAGGTCTTATAAATAAAAGAGTTAAATTAAGTACTGGATTTAATAGCTCACAAAGCTACGAAATACACAAAACAGTAATCTATTACAACTCACAACACAATTAGTTATACACACAATTACTACTGTGTCATAGACACGTTAATTAACTTGGACAATTAAAGCACAAAAAATGTCTACCATCAATTAATTAAACAGTACAAATCACAATAAAATTCAGTCATACATCCAATCAACAGTCTCTCTCAAATAGTGACAGAGTACAACCTTAATAGTCCGCAGTGGTGATGAATCGCCGTGTGCTGCGCAGCACCCCGAGTGCACCGCTGTCTTCACTCTTGAGGTCTTCGGTTCGACTCCCGTCGCGTTCCTCCTCCTTCGCCCGTCAGTCCGCCGCAGCAGTCCTCTTGGTTCGTCCAACACTGCTCCGAAGGTAGCCGCCTGCCGCCTCACAGTAGACTCTGATGTCACCAAGATGTCTTCACCAGTCTATCTCCACAACCATAGCACCTTCCTCTAGCACGACCAATAGCGAACTCTTCCCAATTTGTCGATTCTGCCCTTATATACCAGACAAAACAGTAGGGGAATTGCTGCATTACAGGGGTCTAAAATTGGACATTTCGTCATGTTTCGGCCGCGATTCGAGTCACGTATGCCGCTTCGCAGGGTGAAAACGCGGTTGGGACAGGTATCTATGACGTAGTTTCGGCAGGATTCCCACTATGAGACACCCGGGCTTTGAGTCATGGGCCAGCCCTCAAGGTGTTTCGACACAGATCCCATCCAGCCCGCCCTCAGAAACACAGCATGCAACACTGCCTCCTCCTTAAGTCTGTTCGTCCCGAACAGACACAACAGCCTCAGGTCCATCGTAGAGGGCTAATCTGTCGATGTGTACAACTTTAGGTCCTCTCGCCCGAGAGCCTCGACGAACAATCCGAAACACAACATCATTGATCTTCTTCACTATTTCATAAGGGCCTTCCCAATGTGAGGTGCTCCACTACCCACCCTTAATTTTCGTCTAATATTTAGCTTTAAAGTAATAGGAGGGAGCATGTCACCTGAATTTGTTGATCCTTTTATATTGTATTGTTTGTTCCTTGCAGCTAAGTATTGGCCATAACTATTGAAGTCAGGATGTGTCGTGGGCAGGGTTAGAGAGTTGATAAACGAGAGCCTGGG
>PNEQ01081122.1:0-10582 GCA_003012365.1 Medauroidea extradentata
CAGAAAACAGCAAAATCAGCCAACTTCAAGTTCACTATAAAACTTTACCACATAAAAGTCGCCCAAAATACACTAAAATAAAATGTTGGGAAACCTTGGGCAAATCCACCACTAGGTGTTTACACTCAAAATTATGGTAGGCACTGGAAAATTCACTATACAACAACATGTTATTACAATAAATTACAGGAAAATGCTCTATCAACAGACACATGCGCAGTTGCAATAAAATTATATGAATCTACATTTGTTACTAGATTTTGGCTAAAACTCAAACATCCTAAACACCCTGAAGAAACTGAAATAGCCTCGGTACAGAAATAGCTCAAGAAGATAATCTTGTTCAGAATTTAAAGGTGTGTCTTTTAACATCTCACACTTCACAATCACATTAAATTGAGTTCCTTGAATTGTAGTACAAGTCCCATCAGGTTTGAAATAGTTTAATAATTCAATATGTTATAAAGTTTACCTACATAGTAGGTGTGAATCAATATTCTGAGCATCATTTTACTTAATGAACACAAGAAAAATAACAATAGTTGTGTTGAACATATTCAACAGCGCCATAAAGGATTCATCACCTGACTAAATGTAGCACAGATCAAAAATGTTAAATCGGGACCAGGTCCGCAACCTCCTCACACAGTCTTTTAATTCTTTTATTTTTCCCACAATTTTTTTGACTTTTGGGCTATTGCACAACCATTCACTTTATGAAAATGAAATCTTAGCAATTCACTCAGTTAGTTATAACGTATTACAGTTCTCTGGATTTTGCTAACTGTGTGTGTCGAACATAAGGAACTTCAGTTGACGCATGCTCGCAGCGTCTTGAGCTGTGAAGTCGCCGCCTCATCCTGCCCGTTCCATATTCCAGCACCATTGTTAATCCTTTCTACCCTTATCACTCCCGCACACGTCAGTGCACTCTAACCTGACTCCAAATATTTAATATAAAGCCTACCTAACCCATCCTTAGCTATTCTTCGTTCCCAAAAACTCTGGGCTAGGATATTCTAACGTATTTTTTCTATGAGACGTTTTGCCGCCTGTAGACACGCCACCCGCAGCACAGAGACCACAGAGGAGGTAATGACCACCCCCTCGTGCCCGAGCCGTCTCTTCATTAGGCGAGTGGCCGGCCAATCACCACAGACTGCCCCGAGAAGGGTATAAAAAAGGGAGCACGAGCCACCGAAGTCAGTCGTGATCCACTCGCCGCTCAGTACAGTCGCGATCACTCGCCACTCTGTAGCAGTTCAGCTGCAACAAACCTACAGCTACAGGCTTGGAAGACCAGCGACTGCCGGACCCCTTCCAGAAGAAGCCAGCTGTCTCATCGCACAGTACAGTCACATTTTACCTGCCACTCAGTTGAGTTGCTAAGAGCAGTTTGTCTGCTTTCACTGAAAGGATCAGCTGCGGCAGATTTCTCTACCCTCATCACTGCCATAAGCTACAGCTCCAGGCCCGGAAGACCAGCGACCGCTGGATCCCTTTCAGAAGCGCCCATCACGACCGTGAAAGTCTTCTACGCCAGCTGTCCAGCTTCGTCAACCAAGAGCCGCTTTCCGAGGCGTCGTCACCTGCATCAACGACTCTCCACATGGAAGCTAGTGCTCTTTGGTTCCTTCCTACACGCCCTTCTTGCTTTTTAGGCACAGGGTGTTTCAGTTTCCATTTTTGGCGTATGCCAATAAACAACGCAGCACATCATTCCTTTCTTTTCTTCAATCACCATACCTTTCCATTGTTGACAAACCCATCCGCCTGCAAGACACCTAGGACCCCTGCATCCCATAGGATCGCAATGGGAGTTTGATATCGGGTCGTCTTAATCATTCTACGACTGGGAGGAGGCGTAAGCCGCGCGCCTTCCAGATTTTCTACATACGCCCTCTGGAGGTAGAACGAATACACTGTGCTCTTTCCGAGCGGTGTCGGGTCTTGTCTGGACTGGGAGAGGTGAAAAGGCATAGAGACGTGCTGAGGTGCACTTCTAGTGCTCCTCTACAAGTCCGCCTGCCCAGCACTAACAATAGTGCCGCCGCCTTAAGGCTTTTCATGCCTCAACAGGCGATCTTACACAAATATCACATGTTGTAGTCGGGTTAGTAAATTGTTGAGACTAACATGAAATCCCATTTTGACCCTTTCCTCCCTTTTAGTAGTCAAATTTCCTTTTCTGGGGAACATTTACAAGGAACAAAACATAGATATGCAGTAAGAAAAAATTATGTTAGTATTAATATTTGTATATCAGCACCTAAATAAAAAAAAATACAATAATTAACACATAATGCGTCTTTAATAAAATAATGTCATTATTTACTTTTCTAATTAATTTTCTTACATATAAAAATCTTTGTGTGTATGTATGTTACCTACAGACTCCAAAACGGCTGGAGCGATTTTGATGAAATTTTCAGGCAATCTTCATAAGTGCCCAGCAGGTGATCCTGTGAAGTTTGATAGCTCTCAGATCAGCATAATTTTTTTTGCTAATTTTGTGTCATATTTTTGCTGCAAATTAACAATAATAAATAAAATAATTAAGTAGGATAGAGACTTGAAAGTGTGCTGCATGTCAATACATAGACTTCAATACTTGGCTATAGATAATTAGTGCTACCTGGGTCGCTAGCTTTTTTTTTTTTTTTTTTTTTTTTTTTAATAAAGGAAGGAAGTCTGTAATTTTAATAAGGCACAACATTATATTTATCAACTGAACTAGATGTATGCCCTGATCATGTTTTATCCAAAATTGTTTCAAAATCGCTAGCCAACTATTTCACATATACATCAGTAAACGAGTAGTGTTTTTTTTTTTTGTCTTTAGAAATTATGGGTTTAACGCATGCTGACACCACTTACTTTTACATGTAACCGTTCAGTATAATCTCGTAATTTATCATTTGATTACAAGCATAGTGGGATAATCACGTTCACCAACAAGATACATGACATTACTACTAGGTAGGAATGAAGGAAAAAAAAAATATTCCTGTTATTTTCCACTGATAATTATCACCAGTCACTGCTTAATACATATAAAAGGTTTCTTATAAAATTTAAGAATATGTAAGTACACAAAAAAGTAGTTTCATTACATCATTCTGCCACTGTATTCCACACACACTCATCATGTTGGCTTTACTAGATGCGCTTCCTCAAGATTTCTGCATGCGACTGTCTAATTTTAGAGACGATTGGATTGAAAAGTGGTGTAGTTAAAGTTCAGTCCCTTACTCTTTCATGTACTCATGGATTTGCTACTGTCGCCTCTTAACGGGACTTTCACCGTAATAACTCGCACAAATAAAATTTTGTTGCGTGGTTGTGATTATGTCTAGATGCTAGTCCTCCGAAGTGTTTAAATATTTTTCATTCTTTTAACCATCTAGATGGATTAAGTAACTAAACCTAAGCTGTTGTGAGTGAGATATTTTTGGCCAGCGTTCAACATCGAGGTCTTTAACGCTGGTGGGACATGATGCGCGTATAGAGCAGCGCTGGAATGAAAGGGCGGGGGAAATGGGAGATCCCCAGAAAACCCGCCGACCAGCGGCATCGTCCAGCACGATTCCCACATACCTAAATCCGGGGACCGACCGACCGAACCCGGATCACCTTGGTGGGAGGCGAGAGGTCTGACCTCTCAACCACCGCGGCCCCTTTACTAAGCTGTCGTCATCAGCGGTCAACAGCCCTGACTTATTAACGCTTAAAACTCCTAAATCCTGTTGATATATCGAAGAATAACTTTTACACGTGGCACTTGGTACCTCCACCCAGCATCCCTGCCGATCGACTTCTCTCTTCCGCGTTCTCTCACACACCAAATCCCCGCCACTGCTTTTCCAGTCCTTGGTTGTTTGGCTGATGAGAGATAGGCATCTCTAGAACAGCCCTGCCTTTTGAAGACAGAAGTTGTCCAACATTGCCGGTTTTTATTTCTACATAAATAATTACAATTGTTAATTTAGAACGGACAGTCATTTTCTATTGTTTCACGGGGTGTACTGCTAGAATTAACTATGCTAAAAACAATTACCATTTTTTTTATTGTGTGAGGCTAACTCCTATAGGCTGGCTCTTCCCCCTCCCCGCACTAGTCATGCGATTCCAATTCAATATAATTTGATACAAACCAAGCTTTTCAATTATAAAAATTGTCTACTTAGGCCTACTTTCTATTCTTCCACCCTCTGAGAGTGCTTTTCCTATATTTATTTTCCGCCATGTAGAAATAAGAAATAATTGTCGTTCTTCTTAAAGCGCGTTTTATTGCCACCCATTGTAGTGTTTTCTTCTGATTTCGGAACAGTGATCTTCTGTAAAGTAAACAATGACGACCTTCAACTAGGGCTCTGTATTGATTAGGTATATGCTTGTCCGCCATTTTTGGTTGGTTCGCAGCTAACCCAAGCAAATACACTTTTCGAGCATGCAGGGAACGCTCAAACAGAACTCGTCTACCGAAAACGTAAGACTTAAAATTTTTTACGATGTAATTATAGACTATCCTGCCAATGTTGGTACCTGTTAATTTTCCTTTTATGAATAATTTTAGTGTCAAAAAATTATTCAAATAATCTCTGCATCATCCGCAGGAAAATGCAGGGCAAAATGTCGTAGAGACAAAACTTTTTTGTTATTGGAGAAATATGGGGGTACTAGCAGACGAAAAAAATATAAAACTATAAATTAAATTTTTTTGCCTCACTTGAAGATTTACGTGAGACACAGTTATTTTTGCGTCATGTAGAACACAGAATATTTTCGCAGTCGCCGCAGGTTCTTTATAATCAGCATGGACTACAGACCAGATTCTCGTAACTCACTCTTAGTCACCTATGGCTTGTAGTTGCCAGTGCGATGAGCAGAAGGTATACTTACCATAAAGTCTGTCAAGTTACAAATGTTCCTGTCTCAGTTATGTATAGAATAGTATCATGAGTGATTTAGTGGCCTTGCCTTGCTTGCTTGTGTTTAAAACTTACTACTACTATGGCTGGATGCCCAGCACCAAATTGTACACATAGCATGGCTGCGTGGCTTTCAGTGATTAAATTCGTGCCTAATAATACACGAATAGCTACCGTATTTACTCGAGTTTAAGACGCCATCGAGTCTAAGACGCATCCTACTTTTAAAGCTTAAAATGTAAAAAAAAAAAAAATTTACATGCGAGTCTAAGACGCTCTGTATGGGCGGCTGCTATCAAAACATATCTTGGCTGACGTTGGTGGCTCGTGAACCGTCACTAATCTAGCTACACACAGCCGTGTTATTTATAGAAACTGACTAACTAAATGGCAAAGGAAGGTACGTGACTTCTGTGTCAAGGTCAGTGTATAACGCACCTGCAGCCTTATCGCATACACGCCTAGAGATGGGAGTCGCGACGTATTTCTGTCGCTGCGACAAACTGTGACAGCGACACGAAAATCGCAGTTCCAAATAGCTGCGACTTTGTCGCTGTTGAATTTCGGGAACAATCTTTTTTAATACCTTTGTCGATGAAAGTTAAAATTACTAATTTCATAAAGAAGACGTGGTGAATCATTATGATAATATACTGATTTTACAATTTTTTATTGTGTAATTTTTTCTATAATGTATTACAATCGTAAACATTATATGCTAAAACCGATAGAATTACGTCACAGTCTTAAAATGTATACCTTATTTTTGAAATTTCTATTCTGCAAATCGTTATCCTTTAAATTTCTCTACAATATAAGCATAAAATATTTTATTCATTGGTATCGGTATATTGTATTAAACAAATTTCCATGTGTCGTTTAAATTTTTAAAGTTATTAAATTTTATGTTTGTGAACAAAAAAGGCAAACTATTACAAATTAATCACGTTTCAAAAGCGTTGCTGCCTTCAAAATAACCAGAACATATTGTTTCGCGTGTTATCACTATCAGTGACAACTACTATGTCGCATGCTTTGCAGTTCCTCCTCGAAGAGCGACACACTGTCGCGTGTCGCACACGCTACTTGACCAGCTACTTCATTCCCTGCCGCGACTCTCGACGCATCAACTTGTAACTGCTGCGTTGTCGCGGCTAGGCCGTGTGAGCGACCAACTGTTCGCTTGTCCCGGCTAACATCGTGCAGCGACAAGCTACAGCTGCGTTGTGACCTTGAGTCGCGGCATGGAGCGATGTAACTGTTGAAGTGGCGTGTTGCATATATGCCTAGCAGCGACAGTGTGTCGCTCTTCGAGGAGGACGGAGCAACGAGGGAAAGCTTGTCGCATGTCGCAGCTATTACGGGCGCGGCCCAGTGAGTCAAGCTTGTACAGAATACTATGATGAAATGCTTAGCCGACTGTTGGTTGATTTTATTGGATTTTTAGATGCCAAAACCAATACAAATTTTGAGAAATTTCTATAAATATTAACGTTGTACATATCACAAATATTTAACTGAAATAAAATTCTATATTATCTTTACTCCAACGCACAACAAATTATGCAGTTAACCCTTTGTGATATTTGTCGTAGCAGTACATAAAATAAATCCATATATAAATATTTTCGTGCTGAAATTCAATGACAGTTAATGTAAACGCACAGCAAGTTTCTAATTTCCAGGAACTTACGGTACAAGAAGAGGGTAACAGATGGCGACATAAGCAGTAGTAGGTATCAGTATCGCGGAAACATTTTGTCGCTGTTTCGGCCCGGCCCTGCGACTTTTAGACACAGTCGCAGAAGCGACACGCCTTGTCACAACGACAAAATAGCTGCGACAGTATATTTTCCCCATCCCTATACACGCCCACCCCCACCAGTTTGACAGTCACGTGCAGCTGGCATCCTGTCTGGTCACATAGCACAGCCACATGTTTGCCTTTCCTCTCCTCTTTCAATGCCACTATTGTTTCTGTGTATGGCAGAAAATTGTGAGAGAAGGGGGTGATGAGAGAGATTTCCTTTCATCACGTTACTGCACAGGAAAAAAAAAAACTAACGCAGCACTCAGTCCATAAAAGAAGCAAAAAAACTAGTAACTATTCGGTATTATCTAACGTGAAGCTAATCCAAACATATCACACACATTACTTTTAAAAAATCATTTTTATTGTAACAATGCACCATAAATTGCTACAATTTTATTTTTTAAAAATTTCCTAATACTTGCTTTGTGTTTTTCATTTTGATTACACACACATGATAAACTTCATCTTGCTGTATGCACATATATTCCAATTTTTAATTGTTATAGCAAAAGTTTTACTTAAGAAAATACTGAAAGTGAACTTGGCATCACCATAAAAAAATAAACACTAAAAACATTGAAAATAATCGTCACATCAGCATAATAAAAATTAACACTCAAACTGAACAGTAGAAATAAACACTGAATAAACTTAGCAGGAACTGGAACTGCCACTGTCAGAGGATACATCTGCTGGTTCATCAGCTCTGAGCTTGTATTTTTCCTCCCACAGCACATCATCTTCCGTGCCGTCCAGATTGTTGCTGATACAACATTTCTTAAAAGAATGAACAACTAATGGCTCCGGTATCGCCTGCCAAGATGCAGAGACCCAGCCGGTGATAATGTGAGGCGGCGCACGCTTTATTTTTCCTGTCGCAGTTAGTTTTCTGTCAGGGTTGCACAGCCATTGTTCGTACTGTTCCTACACACGCGTCTTGAATGGTCGTTTTACGCAGACGTCGAGAGGCTGTAGAACAGAAGTCATTCCTGCCGGAATCACAACTAGTATCGTCTTCAAATCATGGACACATTTTTTTACACCTTCGGTTAGGTGACCTCTAAATGCATCAAGGCACAACATAGAAGGCAAGTTGAGCCCTGCACCTGGGCGTCTTCCCCACACCTTCTTCAGCCAATCTAGCATAAGCTCTTCTGTCATCCATCCTTTTTCGTGTACACGGACGATAACATCCTTCGGACACAATTTGATGTCTGGCAATGTCTTTCGTTTGAGAATGAGGTGTGGAGGAAGCTTTCGTCCGTCGGCAGTTATTCCTAGCATTACAGTTACTCAGAGTTTTTCACAGCCTGATGTTTTTATTGGAACTTGTTTGGTTCCCTTAGTATCAACCGTATAATTTCGTGGCATGTCAAACCAATTGGGCATCTCATCTGCATTTCCAATTTGGCCTAACAGGAAATTTTCTTGCTGTCGCAACAATATAACATGTCGCTGAAAACTTTTCAGTTTCTCCTGAAAATCTTCTGGAATCATTTGGCACATAGTTGTTCTCCAGCGTAGTGAAAGGCCTTTGCGTCTCATAAAACGATCTACCTAACCACGACTGGCCTTGAACACAATGCGGGGTATTCCTCTTTCCCTAGCTACTTCATTAGCCTTCATTCGTATAACATCTGCTGTAACAGGCAAAGCATTTCTGCATCTTTCCTGCACGAACTCGAAAACTGTGTTGTCAATTTCCGGTAATTTTCCTTGACGTGGGCCTTACATGCAGTAAATTCGGCTTCACTTTTCCTCCAGCGACGCACATTACATTCATTCACACTGAAATGTGCTGCAGCGCGGCGATTTCTGTTTGTCTTTGTATAATTTATAACTTGCTGCTTAAATTTTGCTTCGTACGAATTTCTGCTGGTGCTTTCCATGTCACACGTGTATAGCACACGCACACACAAACACGTACTATGTTGTTGCTGTACACGTAAGTTTGACATGCACAGCGTTGTCACAGTTTGGCAGTTTCATTTTTTTTCCTGTAGCATCACGTCCGTGAGAAATGGTTTCGCGCTTGGACAGTAGGTAACACTTGACCTTGAGAACTTCCGCTGCGTTATCGATCGCTCGACACGTGAGGCTGTGCGCTTCACTGCGGCGCAAAAACTGCCTATGACACAAAATACAACTCTAGTCCCGTCGCCGTATGTGGCACGAATGTCGATAACGTTTTTGTTTATACTTACTGATACATTTATCACGCGATATTCCACTTTGTGTGTACTCTACGTGTTACCAAACAACGGAATAAATGTTTTCTTTAATAAATTCTTTATCTAGACATTTGTTGAAAATGCAGGAGAATGTAAGACGCCATCGCTTCTAAGATGCACCCCACTTTTTGGGCTCAAAAATTTTCAAAAAATGTGCGTCTTAGAAGCGAGTAAATACAATATTTGGTTGCAAATTTGTAGACGTGTTATTGAATGTGTTTAGAAACTCAGTACAGTCCACAATTTTTTATTATTTTATTTTTTTTACGATATGACAATACAATGTATAGGTTGATATTAATTTGCAAAAATTTATGTTTGATATTACAAGTCGTGTATGGCCTATTTACATACAATGGTGGTGAATCAGGGGCACAAAAACTCAAATTCTCAGGGGACAACAAACTTAATAATGGCTGTTCTAGTTTTCATGTTAAGGGGGTGCAGTGGTCACCATCTTGGATAATTGAGTTTTGCTTTCATATAAAATTTTTGAATTGGATATTGTATTGTACTAAAATAAAGCACATTTAAAATTATTGCATTGCGACGTGTAGGTTGTGCAAAAATTACCCCTGTTTCAAAGATTCATAAAAAAATGTCTGAACAAACCTAACCACGACTTGATGAATCTAATTTTACAATGCAAAGTATTTTACAAAAAGAACAGAGAATTCTTACTGCATAATGACGTAAATTTAATTGAAAATCGTAAATTTAGTACAAGTAACTTGTAATGCGTCTTTATGCACTCCTACTTATTTTACGATTATTGTTTTTTTTTTTTTTTTTTTTTTTTTTTTTTTTTTTTTTTTTTTTTTTTTTTTTTTTTTTTTTTTTTTTTTTTTTTTTTTTTTTTTTTTTTGCCGGATAGCCCAGTAGAGTGTCATTAGCTACTTGAACTCTCTAGGTTAATTAAGAATGGTTGTGAAAACACAAGTCACTTTGTTTTAGTTCCACGGGTCGGTTTATTGCCGTTTGTTTATCACAACAGCTCTTTAGATATACAGCACCTTCGTACATTTGGCTTGCAACCTGCGTGCTGACACAAGTTCGGTTTTAGCCCTAGCTGAGGTCCTGTGAGAGCTTACTATCACCGAGTGTATTCAGTCTCCGCGGTATTACCGGTAACTTATTTAAAACTAGCCGATTTCAATCTAGGCTACGGTGACCGCACAACAACCACTTTCAAGCTCGTCAATTAGCTGCCAGTCTCGCCTTTTATACCACCGGACAACCAACATTCCGTGCCCTCTGGCACCGCACCTTGCTACCCCGGCGCGTCGCTACCAACAACCCTCAGCCAGGGCAAAACGCTCCCCTAGTGCCAAGCCACCCTTACAGATTATTCCACCATCACACAGCTAGTCATTTTTACATTGCTTTACATTATATGCGGATAAGACATCTGATTTAAGATACTGTCAATTCATTCAATCGGTTTCCAAAACAGTGATTATGCTATATTTAGCCTTATGACATTACTAATTAACTAAATTCATTGCGGATGAAGAAACAGTTCCTACCCCCAGGGGACTATTTGGTTGACGTCACAAGAGTCTAAAAATTCCAGAGTCGACGTCTGGCCAATCAGCACAGATGTGACC